>CAMXCT020001247.1:462817-505317 GCA_947184155.2 Cladocopium goreaui | reverse complement strand
TGGTTTATTGTATCCAGGTAATCTTTGGTACTTCTGATTTACCTTTTCAAAAATGTCTTCTACATATTCACCTTATAGCCTTATAGCCAATGTGAAGTTCGTTCTTCCTCTGTATAGAATTGTTTTTCTTTCCCATTTTCTTTACCCGGTCTCCCACATTCAATATCCTTTCTTTTTTTCTTTTACTGAAACATTCAGCTTTGCATTAAATTCATTCTTCTATTTCCTTGCTTCATTTGGTCTTTGTCCAGTTGCGCTATGTGCATCCTTATCATTACATGTCAGCATAATTTCTTCAATATAATCTATCCATCGTATATTGCGTTTTCTATTGTTTTCATCGTTTTCAATTCTTTTAAGCAGTTTATCTTTAAACGTCGTATTAAACCATTCTGCGAAAGCGGGATGCCCTCTAGTTCTTCACAGTTCAATACCTTCATCTTCAACATACTGTTCAAACTCACCACTTGCTATTGCTGTTTTATCATCAGTACATATGATTCTAGGTTTCTTACCCATCTTTCGTATGTGTGTGTTTATCCCCTTAATGACACTGCCTGTCTTTTTTGCTCACTGGGACAGCCACAGCAAATCTTGATAAAACATCAATAGCACATAACACCCATCTGTTCTTTTTGCTTTACTCTTAAATCTTCTTAGGCATGAACAATACATCTACCTGATAAGTATGACTATTGTGCGGAGCTACAAGACTATTCTGACATCTTTTCTTCCTCTTGACCTGAACATTCTTTCTAAAAACATTCAACATCAACATCTTCCTTTCTTATACTCTTATCTTTTGCTCTGGCAGTTTTTAAAATTGTATTTTGTTCATCCAAAATCAGCTCTATCAGAATAAATGTTTGCTATGATTTCCTGTTTAGTGCTCATTATTAAATATATCAAGGTACCAATTTTAGAAAATCATTTTCTAAAGCACTACAATGACAAAATCTACGCTATGGCTCAACATCGTCTATTATAGGATGGCTGAGCTCATTGTCTAACCTTTGAAAGATAAAGTGTGTTGATAACTTGCCTGCCTTCATCTCAATATAAAATTTGATGCCACTGTGGGCACAGCAACTATGAAGATGCCTTAAACACACGTCTTCATCAACATAATTTTTAAATCAACCTCTCTACCTGCTACTTCCTTTTGCTTCTTCTATCCTTCAACTTTGTTATTAAAGCATGGTGCTACTAAATTCTTTTGCATCTCCTCATCTGCCTTCTCATTTTTGAAGAAATGGACCTTGCTAAAATCCCTTGCCCTTGCACTGGCGCACCGAAACCACTCTCTCTGCTTACCAGATAAATTTTTGCCACTCATGGATCGTAATGTTGGTTGCTATTGGTGTCCCTTGTCTGCTATGAAAGGTTGAACATTAAGCATATCTAAAATGATTATCTATGACACTTTTACTTACTGTCTTGTATTCTCTTTATCATCCTTGATGTCCTGTATCGTGATCATATTGCCTCCTACCTTCGTAATTTACCATCTTCATCCTGTATAGTCTACATCTGCGCATGGCCGCAACCTATCTTGGCCGAGCCGGTGAGCCATTTGGTCCAGAGCTGCACCGGATTCACCAGGATGTTGTACCAAACTTGTCCCAAGAGTAGATGATGTGCAAATGAAACTATTTCATTCAATTTCTACTGGGTATGGATCCCGAAGCTTGCAAGGATTTTTATATGGTTGATTTATTTATTCGATGTCAAATTTGATTTCGCCATAATGCGGCTGCTGCCTTGCGTGAGTGCACTTCTTGCACTGGGCACTTCGTACGCAGATGGTGTTCCTCGAGTCTTCGCATATGCAGATACGTTTCATCCCATGCTGTGCCACTTGGCACGCACGCTGGAGGTGTCAGGGGGTCTCTTGCATGTCATGGGTCTTCGAGACGGTGGAAAGGAAGAGGCATTCTTCAAAGACGTAAAATCAAAGAAACCCAAGGACCGGAACCTGTCGCCGTTTAGAGATGAGTTTTTACTGCTCAAGAAGCACCTGTTTCTCTATCGAGCGATTGAGGGCTTACCAGCCAATGATACAATCATTGTTGTGGACGCATTTGATGTGCTCTTCCAGCGACATTTGAATGATTTCATGGACAAATACCATGAACTTGCACAAACTCATTGGGAAAAGTATGGTCACTGGCCAGTGATCTTTGGTGGGGAGCTCAATTGCTACCCCTTCCCGCACCCGCACGAATACGGGTGGATCCGTGTTCCGCCTCGCGCTGGCGCGAATCGATCCTGGGTCCATCGAATCCCACGGAGAGCAGCACTTTCTGATGGCCAGTATCACAAGACTTGGCGATATCCAGGTGCAACGGGTGAGATCTCTGGTGCTCAGGTATGTCAAGAGTGGCTAGCAGAACACAGTACTGCTGCTGATGCTCCGGCTCCGGAAAAACGTCCAACAGTTGGCTCAGTTGGCTTTGGCCAAAGAAAGAAACTTAAGAGGAGGAGGCATTTCCCCTTTCCTTGTGCAGGCACCTTTGTTGGCAAAGTTAGTTCCTTGCGCCGATTGTTAGATGAGATGTTCCTACTCGTCTCAAGAACGGCAGAGACAGACGATCAGGCAATGATTCCTTTGCTCTTATTACGCTTTCCATACTTGGGATTTGTGGACAAAGATGCTCAGCTTTTTTTGAGCCTTCATGGTCATACCAAGTTTGACTTGGAACGACCCCTGTGTCAAGGGAACTACTTTGCAGCGCGGAATCCGAACTCCTTAAAGGTTCGGAACTCTTCAAAATTCGAGCACTTCTTAGCTCCAAGACTCCTGCCACGCCTTGGTTTCGACATCCCCAAACTTCTGCATTTTAATGGAAACGGCAAGCGATTCATAGAGCGATGTGTCAAGGAATTCCGAGAAGTCGGTCTTTTAAAGGACCCCATGGAGTGCAGGTATGTTGATGTGGACAGGAATGTTTCGACAGGAATGCCTCGCAGATATTCGAAAGTCAAAAAGCTGTGAGCTGCTTGACACAGAGAGCAGTGTGATTTCCATAGTTATCCTGGTTGGTGGTTTGGAACATTTTTTATTTTCCATAATATATGGAATAATCCTTCCCATTGACTAATATTTTTCAAGATGGTTAAAACCACCAACCAGTATCATTTATCATAGTTACTCGGGGAGTTCTTTGGATGATCCCGCCTTGTTCAGACTAGGTGTACTGCACGTTGACCCAGGCATACCCAGATTTTGAGGCGAAGTATTTGTTGGGCTTTTGTGTGGTAAGCTATGCCATCATATGCCAATATATATATATATTTATATATATATATCATATACGTAGATCATTTGGGCTATCAAAGGGGGATTTGATGCAAAGACAAATCTTTGGCAAGTGGGACTTTTTATATCACATTAAATCATATATCAACAAGGTGTGGATTCAAGATGATTCAAGGCCCAGGTTTTTGAAAGACTCCTTTTCTCAGTGCAAGGCCCCTGACAGCCTGCACTCAATGGGTCGGATGGACCATTGGGAACAAAGAGCCCTGGAAGCTGCGCAGTCACAGGAGAACTGCTGGGTCCACGGTTTGGTTTATGGTAGAACTGACAGGAAAACCTGAAACCATTGATGGGTTAAAACCTTGGTTTCCTGTAAACAAAATCCGTATTGCGCACGGCTGGGAAGTCTGTCGGGCGGCTGACGCAGGCCGAACAGTTCTGTCTGTTGGCCGTGAGACCTAATCCGCCTGCATGCATGGATGCCATGGTTTGGCCAAAGATTGTGAGCTCACAATGGGTCGCGCTCCCACAAAATCGCGAATTGCACTCAATGTGCGACTAGAAATATCTGCAGGCCAGCCGCACTGCACTCCAAATTGCGGGGCAACAATGCCGACGCCAGCTAACACCACTGTCTCCCCCCACGGAATGTCAGCTACCTGAAACAAATTCCTAACAATAGTCTTGAAATAAGTAAAATCAGCAGCGAAGGTCACAACTGAGTATTTACTCAAGCCATCACTCTTGACAACCGGTTCACAACCTGGCCTAGACAAACGAAAAGCCACAAAAAGCTCAATCAAACTGACATTCCTCATGTGTGAGGCCGATGATTCCTGTACAATGATCCAATGAATAAACTGTGCTGACATGGATCTGAAATGTGAATCGTGGTGATGCGAAAACAAAGCTTCATTGTCAACCCACGGCTCCAGTTGATCGGCTAATCGAGCCGGATTTGGGGACCAAACGAATTCAATCTGTGAAACTTCTTGCTCAACCTCTTGGTCTCTGTCGTTTGCATCGCAGCAATCTTGGTCGGCTATTGCCTTCTGAAATTGGGTCATGTGTTCAGCTCTTCGTTTCCAAAGCTGTCTGTATTCCCTATGTTTCCTCCAGAGCGTCTCAAAGAAATGAGGTCTGAATTGATTGGCGAAAGCGGCCTGTCGATCCGCATAGTTGTTCCATTCTCTGGCAAAGTCTTCGATTGGTGTTTCGCATGGCTACTTTGTGTACTTTGATGTCTGCAGGAGTGGCTTTCATACCGTTTGCAATTTCAGTCCAGAGATCAGCGTGTTCAACGTCCGATGGATTGAAAACCTCTCAAAATGTCACGCACGTGGTCAACAACTCCCTGATTGTCGACCCAAAGATGCACCGGGCCTTCAAAAGCGACGATCCAATGCATGACGCTGAGTACTGCAAATGCTTCCGCTCGTGGCACCGTCTGTTGTATACCCGGCAGAGGTCCCCAGGATAATGGTCCTTGTACAGCGTCCGCGACGGACCATGCAGCAAGAGACTCTTCTGGGTGGGTTGCAAGGATCTGCAGCCGTTCCATCTGTGAAGCAATGCAGCGTAGTTCCCGTAGCGCTGAACTGGAAATCCGTCAACTTGGATGGTAGCACTATCATGGGCCTCCCACACCAACAGCAGCCAAGGCTTGTCGGGGACAATCCCATGCATTTGGAAGCACTTCGGGTAAGTCTCTCATTCTGGAAACAAGGCTGAAAACGACCCGCGAATGGAGTCATATTTACTGCAGCAAGTCAGTTTGTGCTCTCGAGTGTCATGAAAGGCAAAGTGGTGATCGCCTGGTGTCACACTTTGACTTTGCATCATCAGTGATGAAAGCTCCACTTCTCACAACCATCAGCTTTCCAAGCTCCGCAGTGTTGAAACTGTGGTCATTGCTGAGCGTAAGGCCCACATCGCAACCATTCTCCAAGCCCTGAAAACCCTCGCGCTTGGACAGCTGCGCAGCTTTGGCATTGCGAAACTGTCTGGAACCCATTCCAGAACTGTCTCAGAACAATGTAATGCATTGATGAACCCATTGCTTGAAAACCAGAGGCGACAATCTTCATTGATCTGTAGTCCTAGTTCATGTAACAAGGCACTGAGTTTACCAAATGGGCCATGGGTATTTTCTCCTGAATCAGCAGTATAGTAGAGCTTCCACCAGTCCAGAACAATCTGATTCGATCGGTATTGGTGTCTGAACATCTTGACAAAATGAAAAAGTTGATGCCATTCTGGGTCCAGCTTCAATTCCAGCAACGAAATTCTTGCCAGCGGTGAGGCACCAGCATGATTCCAAGTCATTGCACGCATTACTCCTGCCCGCAGCTTGTCGAAAAGCTCTTGGCAGCAAACATTGTTGGATGTTGAGCTTCTTGACTCCAACCGGCAAATTTGACTTCCGCAGTTTGTCAAACAAAGGGTGAATGGATGCACTTCGATCCGTCATGACCTGATTGCGCAGCTGCTTGCAGTAGGTTACCTGTCCCCCAAGGTCTCTATTACCCAGGCTTATCTTATACCCCTTATGTTTAAGTTCACGACGCCCTGCAGACTCCGAAGACCAAGCATACAGGCATGCTTTATCAACTTGCAAGTCCAAAAGATGGCAAAAGCGGTCAAGCTGAGAAGCGCTGGCATCGAGATCTGGGATACGATCGCACAACAACTCAAAGTTATCGACATAACTGAGAGGCAACATGCGTGGTGTGTGAACCTGTTGCCATGCCCCACACCGCAGTCATCGCAACACAAGCAAAAGGGTAACCCTCTGGAAAACCGGTGCAAGAACGAATGGCATGTCCCGTGACTCGACGAACCACAAAGTACCTGGTAAACACTGACAGATGTGAAGCCCACATGTGCAAAAACCAAGCTGGCACTTTAACCAAATCAGCAACCAAAACATGGACGGCCAAACCGCTCTAAAAGGAGACTTCCAAACAGATTCCAACAAAATACCAGACATCCGATGATTGCCGTTTTTTAAGGAAGCCGGATTGCATGAAATCTGACCAGGTGGCCAGCTGTGCTAAAATCTGACCTGACCTCAAACTTGCATAAACACGGTACCACATGCTCATGACTGTGATGGGCCGAAATCCATTGGCAGTCACATTATCTTCGCTTTTTTGGAGGCAGTGGATAAGCCCCACACTCAACTGCTGTGGCCAAGCTGCTCCGCTCTCAAGTGCGGTGAATAAGTCCAAAACCGCTTGCACATGGTGGTCGGCCATGTTCAACATATCCGCTCGTGACCAACCGCAAGGTCCAGTCGCAGCATTTGTTTTGAAAGAATGGGCAGCCCGTCTCCAATCTGAAATGCTAAGCGGAGGAAGTGAGATCTGGCCTCTGTGTAGGTGAGCTGCAGCAAAGGCCTTGATTTGATCCCATTGGCTATGTGGTACATTGGCATGCTTCGTCCAACGTGGAGTCCACAGTTGAGATAGCCGCAGATGAATCTCGGCAGGTTCATGCACAAGTGTGGTACACGCAATCATTTGACCAGTCACCAACAACATGTCGCTATTGACCTGATACCTATCTTCCACCACTTTCACACAAGCAGGCTGAGACTGAAGCGACCAGCTGATGACATTGTTGTCGGGGAAAGGTGTAGGAACCGAAATGAGCCCAGTTGCCGAGTCCAAAACAGTAATTGGCTGAGACGCTGTGTCTTCCAAACAGTCCAAAGCATATTTTGCAGTCTTGCGTGTAATGGCATAGAGGCCTTTTGATGTTGAGAGCAACTTGGCCCTGCAACTTTCGCGTCTCTTACGCCACTGGTATTGTTCAAAGCACCGATAGTTATGATGGAAGTCATCATAAATCCATTGGATGACCTGAGCACTGGGTGGATGCAGGGGAAGGAGGAGCGGAACCTCCGGGTGCTGATGTGGGCCACCATCTGACAAACCTCCCAAGAAACCAGGGGCACGCAAGATTGCATTCCAAAGGGCCGCTCTAGAATGATAGTTGTCGGGTACTCTGGCTGAGTTTGCGGCATGCCGATATGATTGAAGACGTCGCAACTGTTTGAACCAGTTGGCACTGGCACGATTGAGAAATCCACATGTTTATTCAACCTCTCCTTGGCGGCTGTGCTTTGGAACCTGATGGTTTTGTCTTCTTGGCCTAGGTTTGGTGAGCCTGCCTCTGCCGAAGAAACTTCTGTCTGCTCGAATTGTCTCCGTGCTGGTGCGCTGTGTCACTTTCACCTCAAATTCGCGGCTCCAGTCCCTAAAGGCATGTGTGGAAGTTGACTGACTGATGGACGGAAAATCCAAATGACTGTCCAAAGGTAAGCTGTGGCTACCCGCAAGCCGACTACTTACATCAAGGATGGGCCCAATGTCAGATTCATCTTCCCATGTAATTTTATCCACAAAAGTCCAAGGGGTGTGGCCTGGAAGATGCCATTGATTCTCAACAACCGGCATAGACGGCGCATGGAGGCCCGCTATGAGCATGGCATGGTCTGGATAAATATTCCAAACAGAGACATTGCTGACAAAACCAAGCAACTCAGGTGACAACCAAATTTGGTCAGGGCTGGTTGCACCCTTACAAGTGGGGCGAGGAACAATGCCATGAGTATGGTACATGTACTCCTGCAATTCGACCCAGCCTTGCGCTTGCCAAATCTGCATCTGTTGGAGGTGGCCCGCTGGGCAGTTGAAGTCGCCCAGGATGACCCTGGGTCCCCCAGGGCCGAAAACCAGATTCTCAGTGACAGAGAGCAGCAAATCTTCTGACAAGGCTCTAGCATTTGGGAACGTTAGGCCCTTTGCCGGACAGTACACGATGGCAGCTGTAAGCTGGAGATTACCAATCTGCCCAACAGTGGTCATGACTCGCCCACTACTGTATTCACCAGAAGGCCAAACGCATGGAACTTGCCGCAAGGGACAATCGCCAAAACTCAGAACACCGGTCCATGTGCCCGCAGCAGAAGAGCCAGCACGCAATGAAGCAGGTGCACCCATACAACTGCGCAAGTTGCGGTTGGAACGCCAAGACAGGCTACGCAGGTAGCTTTGGAACACGCATTGCTGCTGTTTTGAAGCCTGTGTTTCCGCAAAGTGCCAAAATCCAATGGGAAAACTATCAAGCGTGTGCAGCTTGCTGCTGATTCCTGATGGATTTCCAGTGCCCGAACAAAAGGTGGGAACAACGGGCAATGACCATTGTGGGGGGTCCGCAAAGGAGTCAGGCTCATGATCAGACACGGAAAGTCCACAGTCTGGTCCGGGAAGTAACTCTCCAGCTGGGATGCAAGGCCTCTCTGGATGCCCGTGACTTCTGTGGCAACCTGCTGAAGGGTGTGACCCTGACTCGACAAAGTACTAGTTACTAGTACAGGCTGACACCTCCTGGGCCACATGATGCAAGGCTTGCCCCTGTTCTTGGACCTTCTGTTGACATTGCTGGACTGCCTGATGCAATTGGGCTTGATCTGACTGCAATTCGGCTACTTTGGAACTGTTGTCGACAATTCGATGTTCAAGCTTGTGCTGAGTAGTCATGATGCTTTGGATCTGCTGTTCGACTGAAGTCAGTCGTTCCCTGGCCTGGGAATCACCTTGGAGCTTCATGACTTTTTCATCGATAGTAGCCTGAACTATATCTGTCAACTTCTGTCCAACATCGTCGATCTTATGTTGCACATGTTGCGAAACAGGAGCTGGCTGGCTTTTCCCCGTGTAGTTGGCCCACGGATCTTGACCCGCATGCCATGGGTCTGTTGCAGGCTGGGCATTGGAACTGCTGGAGGCATCCTTCATGTGCTGCTTTGTGCGGACTGTGGCAATCAAATCTTTCGGCTTGGCCGGCTGTGTTTGATCTTTCACCTTGGTGACGCTGATCCAACCGTGCTGTGCTTCAATGAAAGGCTTGGGGGGTAACGTTTCAGACCCCACGGTCCAAGCCTTGCCTTGTGATCCTTTGCATGGTTGCAGTGGCTTTGCAACCCAGTCGATTGACTGCAGGATTTCAACCAGGCTCTGTCGCTGAGTTGCGGCTGGTAATGGCTCCAAACGAAAGATGTACTTGATATTGCACTTCACAAAAGGCATATTGGGGCAAATTAAATGGCTTGATGTAACGCCTCATGGTCCTTTACAAGGCACCTTGTCCCATATTTGGTTCCCAGGCGACATGCTGCAAGACCTTCATCAACCGTTTTGACACGATGCATGACTTCAGCTAAGGTGCACGGCGCCATCCAAACAACTGCATATCTAGGATCTGGTCCTGGCTGCTCACTATGTCTAGGCTCAAAGAAGACCCCAGAGGTGCCGGACAACACATGCAGACTGGCAAAACTGGACTCAGGAACCCTGAAGTAAACGGACAAAACATCCGCTTTCGGCAGGGCGATCTTGGCTCCATCCAACGTATGCCAGTTGAATGCCCAAATGTCTAACAGACCCGATTAACCCCATCTTCCTCGCAGGATGGATGACATTTTCCGCACAATCCCTGACAATCAGGGTCTTTGCAAAGACGCAGGATATCAAAAGTGTTA
Source organism: Cladocopium goreaui (assembly GCA_947184155.2). Classification (NCBI taxonomy): domain Eukaryota; class Dinophyceae; order Suessiales; family Symbiodiniaceae; genus Cladocopium; species Cladocopium goreaui. Next base: position 495,511 of record CAMXCT020001247.1, on the reverse strand, counting down.
ACCAAGGACTTGACAGGACGCGACACAAGATCCTCCCAGACATGTTCATGCTCCCACAGGTCACGGAACACATGCACACGAAAAACAGCAGTGGGAAATACAGCAATTTCGGGTGCCATTTGGTTCTGCTTTTGGTAAATGGCCTGGTCACCGAGTTGAATGGTGGTGCAATCAACAAGGATCGGCTCATTGGTTCCCCGATAAATCGCAGGAACTTTCAAGCTGTGCATGGGGAGACTTTTGGGAGCTGCTTCCGGAAGCAAACTGAAATGAACCAAACTCCATCCCCATGATTCGTATACAAATGCATGCAATTGGGCATCTTGGTGTTCAATCCACACCTGAATTTTCTCATTGATCGAGCTCGGCCACAATTCCAAGACCGCATCCGCAAACGATGGCAACCAAAACAGTCAAGGATCCAAAACCCAATCCGGACCAAGTGGAAAGAAGTTGTGATTTGATGATCTGATCAAGATGCCAGAGACCGGTACAAATCCAAGACTCGGTCGTACGCAGAAGTCCATAGGGAATGGCATCTTGATCGCTTCCGAAACCTTCCAACAAGTCCAATTCAAAAGCGACGTCAGCCGGATGCTGTTGAACTATGACAGTTTTCCATGGAACTACTCGACCGTCCAAAAGAAGAGAATCAGAATTCTCATCGATCAAGGAATCAAACTGGAAAATGCCCGCCCATTCCAAAAGCTGTCGATAGCTAAGACACGGAGGCGACCACAGAACGGACACATGTCCAAGAAAGACCACAGTCAAAGGGACCCAATCCGTGGAGAAATCCAATGGCAGATGACCCTCACACAGCTCATACGTCCGTTCTTGGAGGAAAGCAGACTGTGGTAGCACAAAGCCTTCGCACTTCAGATACAACTCAGAGACAGCATGCCCCAAAGGTGGCTTCAGCTCTCAATAACTGTCCTGCTGTCTGGGTGGTATTGACTTGCACTGTAGTGCATGTCTCAGCATACTCAAGGTTCAAGCACCCCGACCGAAGGACTTGGCCAAGAGATGTCACGTTGGAGCAAAACCAGGTCAATGTAATGTGCAAGTGGATTGCGACAAGACACGCTTGCAGGCAAAAGCCCAACCCTACTTGTGAAGTACAGGTAGAACTGCTATGAAGACCAAATTGTCAAGTTACAGTTTCCCAGATGGTTGGCCATGCAGTTTTTAATTCTACCTATTGCAGGTTGGCGTCGTTCCACAGGACACATCCTCAGTGAAGCGCAGCTGCCCTTCTGTCGATGGCGAGGCAAGGGAAAAACTGACTGGACTGGCCTTGAAATTGTACACAGAAGGCAACCACCATTTTTGATTATTCTTGTCACATCTCCCCAAAATTTCGAATTTTGTTTGTTTGTTGGTGTACTTCCATGAATTTTTTCTGAAATGCCAGAAAATTCCATAAACATGTCCCATTTCTGAATGCTTTTCCCCATTTTTTGCATGCTTGCGGTCCCCCCAAAAACGGCCGTGCTGTGCTTTGCGTGTGATCCGGCGAGCCCCATCAGGCTGCGGAGTGCACCAAACGGAGGCTTGGCGAAGCAGATCCGAAAGTGGAGGATTCGAGCTGGGAAAAATCCCACAGTGAACCAGAAATCAGGGGAAATCCATGGAAATCCCCTCCTGCAATCAAACATGGCAAGTGTTTTTTTTCTATATAATGAAGGTTTCTAGCTGGGAAAATCAAGTATACAATGATGGATTTCACAGCAAGCAATGTTTGATGACCAGAGATTACTCCCCAATGGATTTTTGAAGTTGATTGAAGCACACCTAGAATTCATCGGTGAAAGGCAAGGTTTCGGAGAAATTCCTGCAGAATAGAAGATGTGCCGCCAGCCGTCAGACGGCGCCAGGTATGCTTGAATCAGCGCCAGAGGCCCGAAGCCCCAAGCCTTGTGATTGGGGCGGTTGACATCCCTGGACCAGAGAAGCTGGTCACTTTTTGCATCAGTTGCTAGTATCCCTAGTGTCCCTTTGTGATGGTACCTAGACACATGTAGCATTGGATGATTAGGACAGACAAAGCAACCACTCAATAGGGTGGGACTTGAGTGGTTGAATCTCGAAACTACATTCACTGGAAAACAGCAAACCTCCCTCCTCACTGCCTTCTTGCAACGGGCTGAAAAGCATTTTGCTCAATGGCACCTCATCCCTATGAAGTCCGTGTGAACTCGGCCCTGTTGTGCCCTGTGCAGGCCGTCATCATGAGACCATGACGCCAATTTAGATCATTTTAGTTTTTCTGGAATGGCGAATGAAGCTTCCAGAAATCAGGGGTAAGTGAAACTGGATGGATGCAGAAATCAGGGGCCACTATTGGTGCGACATTGCCGGAGTGTACGACGTTTGTCACGTTGATGCTTTGGATTGCGGTTGAAGTCTATCTATGTCCAGACAAACTATCATGAACTGCAACAACGCAGAGGATTATACTCAACATATCTGTGGTATCACGCTGAATTTCTGTTGTGCACCGTTGAATGGCTTGCAGAGCCGCATCCAATGTCCTGTTCACCATTGAGGGAGTGACGCGTTGGCAACTTGTGTATTTAGCGAAATTTGCTCACATACCTTGGAATAAAGCAACGATAGAATCAACAGCAACACCAATAGCAAGAACAGGACCATTTTTCCAGTAGTGCTGATGGTACGCAACAATGATTAAATTACTCTTAGACTCTCTCCATTCTTGATGTGGTGCATTAGCAAAGGGCGCAAGGGAGGTATATATTTGAGATTTATGGATGAAGCTATCGTCAAAAACCATTGTTGGAAGACTTGGGAACTGATGCCCCAAAACAATTGGAGAGATTTGCGAGGTTGGAATGTCATTTGTGAATACCTGACTTCCCAAAGACAAGTGATTGGAACTACCTAGTACATAGTACCTGATTCAGAGTCCAGTGGATGATGGAGGGAGTTCACAGATGTGAGTACTATTGGGGTCTACAACGAAAATCCTTGGGTTCGAGGAATCTTCCGCCAACAAGTCATCATTTGGACATCCAACCTTACCAATCCTCAAAATTCATGCAGTGATCACGTGACCTTCGCCCTCCCGCAGACAACAGCTTGGGGTTCAGTAGGCTTGTCGCTTGTAGGCAACATCAACAATATCTAGAGTTACAGTGGATGAGAGGCACAAAAAATCAACAGTTCTGGAAGAGGGACATTTTTTGTGAATCCAGGGCTGGTGGATCCTAAGTTCGAACATGCGGCAGCGAGATATCATCAAGACCCCGGGTGCAGGGTTATGTGCGACCGTCCTACCAGCTAGAAAACAAAGAACATCATCTTGGTTTGTTGAACTCACCAAGTAGCCCAACCCAACACAAGTAGATGATCCAGAGTTCACAAGTCTACGATCAGATCGCAAAAATGTCATACCCGCAGTGTGGGAGCTTGACGCCACCGATGCAGCAAGCAGGGGCCTTAGTGCTGTGAGGAAGCAAGGGGCTGCCAATGTGGTGATTGTATGGATGAATGCCTGATTCTTTGCAAAAAAACACGCAATAGCTGGTTAGTGGTTTCAAGTATTTTTCATTTTCAACCATAGAAATGGATAGAAATGGGATGATGATTTCCCAAGGCTCAATTTTTTCAGGGTTGAAACCACCAGATCAACTGACTTGCATCATGAATTGGATGATAGTTGCTGAGTTGAAGTTCCTACACAAATCCCAGGGTCAAGCGGCTCCAAGGTCAGTTGGCAAGGCGAGTGGGGCCATTTGGAATGCCGGCCATGCTGCAGCCGAATCATTGAACTACCCAGTTGACATGGATTTCCGAGTTGTGTGTCAAATTTCAGAGATGTAACTTAGAGGGTGCGCTTCCCTCTTTATTTGGGCTTGTCTGTGAAACAATAGGAACTATATATATATATATCATATATATATATATCATATATATATATATATATCTTCTATAAATCTTCTAGGGACAATATATAAACTTGCAGGATCTATATATATATATATATATGTACATTTTTGGGGTCTTATAATAGGAACTATAATTATATATATATATAAACCTTCTAGGGTAGGACTGTATACAAACTTGTAGGATCTATCTATCTATATATATATATAACCTTCTGGGGTCTGATTATGGGGTTGTCAGGTACATTTTAAGCTATAATAAAGGCACTTCCCCAGTTACAATCTTATCTTGCTGCAGAAGCCCGACTCTGAACAAGCTAATCACTAGTAGCGTAGCATTGCAACACGAATCATGCATTACTGCATTGCTCAGATGAAGCCCCCTGCGCGTCCCCAGCCAGAAGCATTCCTGCGGGGCCTCCTCTCACAATGTCAAGAACATTTGCCAACCAAAAAAAAATACCAAAAACAATGTATTTTCAAATAACTCTTATGTCTGTTTCCTTAGACCATGTTACAAATTATGCACGGCGCCAGACCACAAGTCCCAACATGGAAAGACCTGCAGGATGATGTTGGGTCGCCCCATTCTGGCATGAAGCAAGGAGAAACGTACCACTAGCCGCAAGAAAAAGGGCACCAAAAAATTGAACCCAAGACTTTGGATTTTGTTGCTTTTCTTTCTCGGAAGAATGTATATATCCTATCCCAGTCTAAGGAAAAAAGTGCAGAAACTGTTCAAAGCGAATGTGACTGTGGCATGCAAGCACTTGCTGCAATTGCTTTGATTTGTGCAATCTTTCCGCTGAGTCATAGCGGCCCTATCACGCTCAAATCATATACTGATTCCCCCAAAGAGCGATCGCAGTGTGCGGCTGAACAAAAGCCAGACATTGCCGTGTGCGACCATTTGCGTGCTGATAGTGCTTCGGGTTTTGCGAAGAGCATTCAAGCGCACTTGCGTGGGGGCATCCTATGTGGGGAATCCTATGTCGCCATTTGTTCTTAGGGGATTTCGGAAGGGTTTTAGCCCAGAATACTCGAGGAATACGGTGCGATCAATGTCTTGGTTGAACGTGTAAGAATCTGCTAACTTTTGAGAGCATCCGGGTGCACGCAGACGGTGATTAACTTAGCCTAGGCTGGGTTGGACATGGTTCGGCTAGTGGATGGGCTTGATGATATCGCATTGTAAGATCAGAGGACTGTGGAGATCTATGAAGGATGCTGCCTCCAAGATTTTGCATTTTCCTTCAGGTTGTTGTTGTGAGGTCAGGCGCTAAGAGGAGCAGCCTTGAACATCTCCTTAAAAAGTGGTGCGCGCGCAATACGCATGTTTCTTTCACGAGAAAGACAGCCCCTGCATTTTGCCTGGGCGATTTTGTGAGTTGCCCCGTTCTCGATTTTTAGATATAGCTCCGCCTTTTTTATATATAGTTCCGCCATGTTTTTATATAGCGCCAATAGTCCCCACGGGGCGCGTTTTTAGTCTTAGAGCTATTTTTAAGGCTGCTGAATATACACCTTTTGAAACGGTTCCAAGGCTGTGTTAACGCAGACGCTCGGGTTTGACCCTGGTCCTCCTGCCGAAGCACGCTTGCTAATATGGCGGTGGCCCAGAACGGTTTGGCCTGCAACCGTAATCCTAGCCGCCCTCATCCTGGACTAAAGCGGCCCGCCTCCCTTAGATAGCCAAGAGCCCGTTCCATAAACCCTGATTTTGCATTGATACCGCCAGGAACCGCTCCGGGCTAAATTAAAGTTCGGTTTACATAGTCAAGACCAGTTCTCAAGAACCGTTCAGAACCGTGTTGATGATGATGATGATGATGATGATGGTGATGATGATGAAGATGACGACGATGACGATGGCGATGACGATGCTGCACACATGGAAAGAGCACCCCAAAACACATTTCTTTAAATATAGTCAGGAACCGCTCCTGATAAAAGCCGCTGGGTTATATATATATATATTTCGGAACCGTTCCTGACTATATTATTTTTTTATATAGTCAGGAACCGTTCCGAACCGTTCCTGACTATACATAATTAGTCCCAGATAGTCCCAGGTATATATAGTCAGGATCCGCTCCTGACTATATATAAAACTCGTGTATATATATATATATAGAGTCAGGAACCGTTCAGAATATAGTCAGGAACCGTTCAGAACCGTTCCTGACTATCTATAAACTTGTTTAAAAAAAATATAGTCAGGAACCGTTCCAGGCTATATGTAAACCCGCTTTTGCAAAGAGCCCCCAGCCACCTACTTGAAGGCCACATCTTTAAAAAGCCTTGAGCACTGCCGTGCCATCTATATCAGCCCAGCTGCTTTCTAAAGACGAGAAGAACACCACCAAGCACAGTGTCAACTCCAGTGAATCTTGATATTGATTGCTTGTCATGATGCACGGCATGGATGCCTTGATCTTGAAGGCATAGGCCTTGGTCAAAACAAGTTTCATCAAAATCACCCGGGCGCAAGCTACACACGGCATCGCGTCGCACTATTAACTATGAACTTTGCAAGAACCTGCCAAATATTTCAAATTACATGACTGAGAAAGCGGTGCCTGCAGCAGGTATGCAATGCCAGTACTAGGATACCACTTTCGCGTTTTGGGGCGGTCAAAGCGTTGCGATGATGACTATGGTAGATTCATTGACTGGTCTCTGAGGATGTAGTTGAATACTAGGCAGCATATGATCCCAAAAGTAACATTCAACAAGGCGGTTTTGAGGGTTGAATTTTTGTCTATAGCTCCCCATTGTTTAACTTTCTACATATAGTGCCGACGACTTTATATATAGCTCCATATAGCTCCATATAGCTCCATATAGCTCCATATAGCTCCATATAGCTCCCGCCAGTTTATATATAGCCCCGACCCCCTGACAGAGATAGAGGGTGAAGCACCCAATAAGATGTAACTTATATAACCAACCTTGTGCATCAATCTAAGCTGTAAACCACGGTTTCACTTGGAAAGGATGGGGAGGCGTGGTCAAGTGACCTCCTTGGGGTTGCAGTTCCACTCAGTTGGTGAGATGGCCAGAAATATAGGGTTTATATCCCAACTTGATGGGAGTGTGACCATAGTTACGCCCACTAAATCCCATTAAATGCCATTAAATCCTTGTTAAATCCCACTAAATGCCAGTATATATGAGTCCGGATCCCGGATCCCTGGCCCACCCCCCCATATATATAATCATTAAACTAACGCCAACTGCACTCCCAAGCCCCCTGAGGCTATGTCAAGTACGTCCCGAGTGCCGCTGTTGGGATTGGCGCACCGGTCTCCGGGTCGATGACGCCGCCGGTGTGCTGGCCGGCTCCATCGGTGTCATGGCGGAAAGTGGAAAATTTTGGGTCTGGGATCTGCAGAGTTTGAAACTGAACGCCACCAGTTTTGACTCTAGGTTTGAATCTGGAGGATCTTGGAGGGTTTGAGACTGAATCAGATTTGGGAGTTTTTTTTTGTATCCCGATTTCTGAAGAATATCCATATTTGGCTATATTTGGTTTATTTTTGTTGTAGTCTTTGTCCATGAGCCATGCGGTCACTGGCAGCTTTGATGGTGCCTGAGGTGGTGACAGGCGGCAGCTGACAGCGAAACATGTGGCAACGAATGATGGTTAGGATTGGGGTAACTATCCCAAAATAGCTGCGCTTTTCTTAGTTTTGCGAACCATTATTGTCTACGCGACGGAAGTTTAGAAGTCAAACTTCCGACAAAAGGACAGATGGAAAAGCAGAGGTAGGAAGAGTCAGAGAAGAGAAGAGAAGAGAAAGAGTCAGAGGAAAGAAGATCCAGGTAAGCGAAAAGGTAGGAAAGTCGCGATTCACTGTGTTTTTCCAATGGGTTCGGGCCACTTTTGGAAGTTTACATGACGAACAAGTTACGCCACTGTGGCGCGAAGCACATGTCGAAGTCAAAATCAACAAAGCACACTAGCTTCGAAGCATTTTTGGAAGTTGAGATGTCGAAAAAGTGCACGCTGTGATGGCGCGAAGCACGTTTCCAAGTCAAAATGTTAAAAGCACCGCATGCTCGGATCACTTTTTGAAAGTTCAGATGTGGTTTTGCGTGGCAGGCGCAAGGGATTCGGCACCTAAAGTGAGCAAAGCGTGAGGGTTTTGTAGCATTTCCAAAAACAATGGCAGGCGTGGGACGTTGGATGAGGATCTGGAAAGATGCATTTCGCGTGGCGGGCGCAGTACAGGAGACATGTTCATCAGAGATGTTAGGAGGTCCGGGCGTTGATTTTCTGAGAGGGGCTGCATTTTGGAGCATCAGATCTTCAGTTTTGGTAAGATGATTTTGTGTGACAGGTGCCGCACTTCGTATGACCTGGCCTCACTTTTTCGTGGCAGGCGCAATACTTTAGACACATGGACCGGAAACATCGCAAAACGCATTGGCACAAGGCCGTCAGCTCTGCACTTAACTTTCCATTATTGAAGGAAGTCTCGGAGAATTGCTTCGTTTTTGATGTTGCCAACTTCAAAAATTGAGGAGGTCTCGCAGACTTGCTTCGTTTTGACGTTATGAAGTTCAATAGTAGGAAGTCTCGCAGAATTGCCGCGTTTGATGTTGTCAAGCTCAAAAATTGACGAAGTCTCGCAGAATAGCTTCGTTTTCAAGCTTGCAGATAGACAGATAGATCGACAGCTACGGCTACAACTACAACTACAAGTACCACACACCACACTACACAACGTACTACAACTACAAATTTACCAGGCTACATTACACTACACTACACTAATTGCATCTAATTAACTACGCTACACTACACTATACTAATTACATCTCATCACACTACACTACACTACACGACACGACACGACACCACACAATATACACGGCACGACACTACACTACACTACACTACGCTACACCACACCACACTGCACCACACCACACCACACGACACGACACTACACAACACAACACCACACAACACCACACAACACAACACAACACAACACAACACAACACAACACAACGCAACGCAACGCAACGCTACGATACGCTACGCTACGCTACGCTACGCTACCCTACACCGCAGCACAGCACAGCACCACGACAACAACAACAACAACAACAACAACCACCACTACGACTACGACTACGACTACGACTACGACTACGACTGCTACTGCTACTGCTACTGCTACTGCTACGACGACGACGACGACGACGACTACTACTACTACTACTACTATACTACTACTACTACTACTACTACTACTACTACTACTACGACTACGACGAATACTACGACTGCTACGACTACTACGACGACTACTACTACGACTACTACGACTGTTACTACGACTACTACGGCTACGACGAAAACGACGACGACGACGACTACTACTAGTACTACGACTACTACTATACTACTACTATACTACTACGACTACTACGACTACTACGACTACTACGACTACTACTACGACTACTATACTCCTACTACTTCTACTACTCCTTCTACTCCTACTCCTACTACTACTGCTACTACTGCTACTACTTTTACTACTTTTACTACTTTTACCTCTTTTACTACTTTTACTACTTTTACTACTTTTACTACTTTTACTACTTTTACTACTTTTACTACTTTTACTACTTTTACTACTTTTACTACTTTTACTACTTTTACTACTTTTACTACTTTTACTACTTTTACTACTTTTACTACTTTTTACTACTTTTACTACTTTTACTACTTTTACTACTTTTACTACTTTTTTTTGCTACTTTTTTTACTACTTTTTTTACTACTTTTTTTTACTACTTTTTTTACTACTTTTTTTACTACTTTTTTTACTACTTTTTTTACTACTTTTTTTACTACTTTTTTTAGTACTTTTTTTACTACTACTACTACTACTCCTACTCCTACTCCTACTCCTACTCCTACCCCTACTCCTACCCCTACCCCTACTCCTACTCCTCCTACTCCTACTCCTACTCCTACTCCTAGTCCTAGTCCTACTCCTACTACTACTACTACTACAACTACTACTACCACTACCACTACCACTACCACAACTACTACTGCTGCTGCTGCTGCTACTGCTGCTGCTACTGCTACTGCTACTGCTGCTGCTGCTACTGCTACTGCTACTGCTACTGCTACTGCTACTACTGCTACTACTACTACTGCTGCTGCTACTGCTACTGCTACTACTACTACTGCTGCTACTACTACTATTATTACTACTGCTAGTACTAGTACAAGTACAGAGCTACTCCTACTCCTACTACTACTACTTCTTCTTCTTCTCCTCCCCCTCTATTTCTATTTCTAGTTCTACTTCTACTACTACACCGCCTACTCCTCCCCCTCCACCACCGCCGCCGCCGCCACCGCCACCACCACCACCACCGCCACCACCACCGCTACAACTACAACTGCATTTACAATTACAGTTACACTACATTGCACGACACGACGCTAATTACATTGCAGCACGCTACAACTACAAATGCAACTACAACTACACTACACTACACAACACTGCGCTACACTAGGTACATTACACTACACTACCAGTACAAGTACAGCTGCAACTACAACTGCCACTACGTTACACTACACTACACTACAACTCTACAACTGCACTGCTTTCCACCAGACTACACTATTCCACAGTACAGTACACAACACTACAGTACACTACATGGCACTACACTAATTACACCATATTACACCACACCACAACTGCAACTGCAACAATGCTACACTAATTACACTACATGACAACTACACCTCCACTACAGCTACAACTACAACTGCACTACGCCACGCTACATCCAGCAGTTGCGGTGAGGTGACCACTGCAACCACTGCAGCCACTCCAAAAAACACAACTCCAACCACCTGTCGGTCCATCATTGGATTCGCTCTCCCATCCATGTAACAACCAACCTCTCCTATAGGTTTCCTATTTTTGGTCCGCCACCGCCTTGTGCGGTACTACTGGTATCATGTATCCAGATCCTGTTGCTGGCTTCAACGACGCCACTTGGTTGATGTTTGTAAGGGGCTTTATGTGGTTCTACTCTCATTCTTTTGTACCCTGGATATAATGGGGATTAATTATCATAATCGATTGTGGGGTCAACGGCCCAGGACCCAGCTGATTTTTCCGAGATGAATGAGATGGCACGAACCTGCCAAAAAACCAACTGTTTTTTTTTGGTTGGTTGTGTCGAAGGCTTGTGGTTTTCAATCCGTACTTGGGAAAATGAGATCCGAAGTGATTAAAATGATTCAAAATGATATGCATTTTTTGAACCATCATTTTAGACGTCAAGATGCCTTCATCCCTGCTGAACATGGTGGAGGTTTCATTGCCAAATCACCACGGTCGGGGTGCCCGAACTTGGCAATTGGAAACAAAACACATCAGTTGGGGTCGAACTGGGGAAGAATCCCCAAAATTTGATGGTGCATCATGGTTGATCATCATTTTCCTCATGGTCTCTGGGCTATACTCCATTTGTGGAAAAACTATTTTCTTCAACAATTGGAGATTTAAATTAGGGATTTTGGTGCAGTCCGTCATTCATATCATTCTGTCCCCAAAACCATATGGTTTGGGCGCAGCTCTCAGTTGTTGCACAACTCAAACAACCCTGCTGTACCGAACAGCTGGCCTTGGCTCAGCGTTTCACCCTGGCTTTGGATAATGTTTTTCCATCTCCCCATTTTGAATTTGAACGACACCATCCCAACACTTGCATGTTCCATCACGGATCCCATTGATTGCTCATAGCACTGCTATAGATCTTCAATGATTTTCCATGAAATTCTACAATATTTTCCTTAAGATTTTCCATGGGATTTTCCATGATACGTTTCCGTAAATTTTTCCATCAGTTTCCAACAGAAATCTGGTCCCCACAACTGGACTCGACCTTTCGTTTTTTTCCTCCATGGCTTTGCTGCGCCCCCGCAGCGCGACAGAGCTGCGCCGCCCGCGGCCCACGGGGCAGCGAAAAACGCTGCCGCTGCCGCTGTCGGGCGAGGCAGCCGAGTTGGGGGGACATTGGGGGGTATAGAATTCGCCATCTCCACTAAGGGCCGTATGAGCCGTACGAGCCGTATGAGTTTATTTGGAAATAGGGGAGTAAAGTGTGGTATGTGACAGCTGCCGCCACTGCATTGTCACTGCATAATGTCCATTGTCGCTGCGTATGATTTCCTCATTCTGGTCCTATCCCCATGAAGCACTGTATGTCTCTGGATCAAAATCCTGTACAGACAGTTCACATCACAGCTAGTAGTAGCTGGTAGATGTGATTGTCATCTCCCCATCCACATCTTCAAACATATTGAATGATAGGTCCTGACATGTCTTTTTCCCGCCCAGATGCCCTCAAAAATCCAGCTGCCAAAGTGCTCCAAAGTGCCCAAAGTGGACCTTAAAGGTCCAAGGTCGGGGGACCGCCGGACTGGAGAATGAGCGGTATGACTGTACATATACGGACTATACGATATGATCGTTAAAAGTTAGATGATGTTACATCTGTTAGTTATATATAGTGATGTTATATAAAGTTATATACACATGATGTTATACATAGTTATACAGTATATGCATGGCAGTGAAACTTCACCCAAAGACCCACAGAAGCTGGTCAGTGCAGCATTCACCATCCAGCTTTGGGAAGCCACGTCAGGCACCACGCAACGCTGGCGCCGAAAGCTGAGGCTGGTAGCCTGTTGGTAGAGCAGACGCCTTGATTATTTTCCTTTCTGAACTGGAGTTTTCTATGACCAAATTGGGTTCACCGGGATGTTTGTGAGGTCCAAATGTAACTTGCAGCTCCTAAACAGCATCTCACCGTTGAAAGCGGAACTCTGGACGTTCTCGGCCTTTCTGTGGATTGTTTGCTTCGGAGGTGCTGAAAGTTGCTGGTGTTGAAGGCGACCAGCAAGGGCTTGGAGACGAAACTTGAAACTGCAGGGTGGATTGGAGCTTGGCCAGCTGCATGTGTTTTGTTTCAGGCAACATTTCTAGACGCTTTGCCTACATGAAAGTTGCTACTCATAGATCTCAGATGACTTGTGAATGCATAGTGAGTATTGTTGAACTGGATTTTCCTAGCTGGTTAGCAGCCTGGATCAGTTTAGCATAGTCTGAAGGGGCCTCTTATGGATATCCCATCCGGAGCAATGCTGCAGCCCCCTATGGTCAGGGTGGAAGGACAGCAGCACCTATCGCATTCGTGAGACGCCAGAGGCGGTTCCACTGTCATTTTCGTCACCAGCTGGGTGTCTGACTCCCAAAAGGAAGGTCTTTCTTTGTGGGAGGGCATTTCTATTATATCGTCGTTATAATATTATTACATATTATTGCTATTATCATTATTATTATTGTCATTATTCTGAATTCTTGCGATTGTTAGCACTATGGTATATTGTCATTGTTGTCGCTGGCATATTTCCGACTATAGATAATTAAACGCGCCCGGGAATATCAACATCTTGTCCTGCCTGAGAACATTGGCCCGACATTGGCGTTCACTAGCATCCTCCATGGCATCTCCATTATCCTGCAAGAAGGATCAGTTGTGTTGTATCACTCACGCGCACAATTTTCTATATCTATATATAATATTCTATAATTACATATTAGTAATATGTATATATGTTAATAGAGACTTACATAAATTACATAGTGCATTTAATTAACATATAATTACATATGTAAAGAATTACATTAATTTACTATGTATGTTAATATAGAATTACATATGTAAATCACACGCATGGACATGTCCCGGTATCAGTGCAAAATCTCTGATGTCGACCGTGAAGGTCCCAGAGGTTGTCACGCCAAAGCAGCGAGTGCCGGCGAGCCTCACAGGCGCATTTTGTGACCCTCTGGTAATTTAAACTATAGATTAAGTGGGGATATTTCATGATATTTCACCAAAGTAAAGTGATAGGATTTGTGATATGATTAATATGATACTTTCAACAATCTTTTTTTCGGATACGGAATGATTTACCCCCAAGTAAACGAACATTTTGCGAGACCGTTCACTTGGATGATTTAGTCATGGCCCATGTAGTTCGATGACAAATCACTATTCAAAAAGGGTGATTTCCATAGCAAACGGTTGGTTTACCAGAGGGTATCATCCAGTTCATCCTCATTATATCCCCATTTATATCCAAATTATACCACCATTTTTGTGGGTCAAGATCTCTTTTTAATGGTTTTTACCAGAGGTTCCGCCCATTTTTGCCAACGCAGATGCCGCGGTGCGGCCGCGCTGCGTCGTTTCACGGGAAGTGGACAACGGCGATGCGACGACCCGTGAGGCAGTGCCATTGCCAGGCCCTGGGGATCCCCAATAGGATGATTTTCATGGAAAATCCCATTGAAAAATGGAGGATTTGGAGGTTTATTCAAGTTTATTCCATGGATTGGAAAGCCCCAAATGATTGCAATTTCTCTGGATTTCTTCACGCCTCCATGGTATCTTTCTTTACCTCACAAAAGGGGTTCACCGGGCTTTGGCGATAGAATAAACCTGCGTTCAAATGGCCGGACGACCTTCGATTCACTTAGCACCCACTACATTAGCTACAAGCAACACACACACATACATATGAATACATATCTATATCTTATATATATATAAGCATTATATAGATATTTACATAATTATTATATACAATATACATAATATACATATTCGATTGTTTAACAGTTCCTGGCAGGCCTCACTGAGCTGCAGAAGAGTCATGTCGTCCTCGAGCGCTGGAGCTGCTTCCCTCAGTTGCCAAGCGAGTAGCCTGGCTGCGCCTGGCTGCGGGGGTCGAAGCCATGGAGTGTTCGATGGAGTGTTCGATGGTCAAAGATGCCAATGATGCCACTGATTGCTGAGTTAGAAGTGAATCACCTTTCACAAGCAGATTTGCTGGCTTGGGTTTATGAGCTGAATTGCAAAGTGGATTTGGAAAGCATCCCCTCTTCTGGAGGATGAATCTGGGTAAATTATAGCGACCTCACTGCGACCTCACTGGAATCATGGTTAGTAAGGGGAATCATCCCCAAATGGCCTTAATTCAGGTTAGTGAAATATTATAATTTACCCAGATGAATACATTCAGGGCACCGCAGCATGGGTTGTCCCTGTAAGCAGCACTAGCAATGATCATGCTGGCTGTGGAGTCATGCTATTAGGTATAGCCCAAAACACATTGAATACATACATATATATGTATATATATACACATATATACACATATATAAATACATACATACATACATACATACATACATACATACATACATACATACATACATACATACATACATACATACATACATACATACATACATACATACATACATACATATACGTACGTACGTACATACATACATACATACATACATATATATACATATATATACATATATATATATATATATACATATATATATATATATATACATATACACACATATATATAAGTATATATAGACATAACATATATAATATTATATATAACGTATATATATATATATATTACAAGGGCCCATGTTTGTGAAGCCTATTTCCTGCAAAAAAACAGTCTCTTTTTTGGAACTGCTTGATTGCGCTTTTGCTGCGGCTCGCTGCGCAGCAATGCACAAAACCTCAGACAAGCACCTATGGTGGCCATGAATGGGAGGCGGATGTTAGATGTCATGGCGGGGTACCTGAATAGACGAATGTTTGGGTATGTTTTTGTTGTGGGGTACAACTCTAGGAGCCACTTGAAAAAATCCTCATCGAGCTTCTCGGTGCAAGTGACAACAAACACCGATTCAAGCCCATGCGCTCCCATTTGCATGCTGGGCTGGGTCTTGCCTGCTCTGTTGCCAGCCTGAGTTAGCCCTCAATCGCCACCTACCAGATTATCAGGAATTATTTCATGATAGGCTTTCAGAGTGGAAGCTAAAAGGAGATGAGCTATCCACATAATGGGGGCTAGGACATAGCAACAATGGTTGCACATACTTGCACTTCTAGTCATGCCAGGCGGATCACCGGAAAACCCACCAGGAACGGGGGAGGAAGCTTATGTCACTTGCCCCCTAGGGGGAACATGGAGGGCAGGAACAGCCAGGAACACGAGGATGCGAAAACCGCACCAGGATGACAGGGCTCCTGAGAAACGTCGGTGGGAGATAGAAGGATATTCTCCAAAAGCAAACTCTCAGGAACGCTGCCATTGTGGCAAAAACGTGATTTTGGACACAGAAGTGCTTCCCATTGTGGGAAAACAGGGATTCTGTGACATAATCCGCAGCGAATGGCCCGAAAACCCCTCTGGCAGTGGTACTCGTGGTCTCCAGTCCTACTAAACAGATTCGGACATGTTGGCTGCTAGTTCCCAACAGCAGGGCCTGTTGGGTTTCAATCTCTAGGGCTGGGGCTGGCTCGCGGGGACTTGCAGCCTTCAAAATCCGGAATGGAACCCTGGAACCCTGGAACCCTGGAACCCTGGAACCCTGGAACTGGAACCCTGAAACCTTGGAACCCCGGAACCCTGGAACCCTGGAACCCTGGAACCCTGAAACCTTGGAACCCCGGAACCCTGGAACCCTGGAACCCTGGAACCCCGGAACCCTGGAACCCTGAAACCCTGGAACCTTGGAACCCTGCGACCGTGGAACCCTGAAACCTTGGAACCTTGGCACCCTGGAACCCTCAAGGATTCTGGAACCCTGCAACCTTGGAACCCTGGAACCTTGGAACCCTGCAACCCTGCACACCTGGCACCCTGCTGGGGAACCCTGAAACCCTGGAACCCTTGGAACCCTTGGAACCCTTGGAACCCTTGGAACCCTTGGAACCCTGGAAACCTTGGAACCCTGAAACCGTGGGACCCTGGTACCCTGGAACCCTGGAACCCTGGAACCCTGAAACCTTGGAACCCCGGAACCCTGGAACCCTGGAACCCTGGAACCCCGGAACCCTGGAACCCTGCAACCCTGGAACCTTGGAACCCTGCGACCTTGGAACCCTGAAACCTTGGAACCTTGGCACCCAGGAACCCTCAAGGATTCTGGAACCCTGCTACCTTGGAACCCTGGAACCTTGGAACCCTGCAACCCTGCACACCTGGCACCCTGCTGGGATCCTGGAACCCTGAAACCCTGGAACCCTTGGAACCCTTGGAACCCTGGAAACCTTGGAACCCTGAAACCGTGGGACCCTGGTACCCTGGAACCTTGGAACCCTTGAAACCCTAAAACTTCCAAACCCTAAACTCTATGCGCGCTGCGCGCGCTGCATGCAATAAAGTAAACCCTAAAACTTCCAAACCCTAAACCCTAATGCGCGGTGCGCGCGCTGTGTCCCAGAGAAGAAAACCCTAAAATTTCCAAACCCTAAACCATCGTGTTATGCAACTTCCAAACCCTAAAGTTTAACCCGCGGTGTGCGCGCTGCATGCAATAAAATAAACCCTAAAACTTCCAAACCCTAAACCCTAATGCGTGCTGTGCGCGCTGCGTGCCAGAGATACACCCTAAAACCTTCAAACCCTAAACACTAATGCGCGCTGCGCGCGCTTTGTGCAATAGAAATAAACCCTAAAGTCTTCAAACCTGAAACTCTCGTGTCATAGAGGTAAACCCTAAAATTTCCAAACCCTAAACCCTAAACCCTAACGCGCGCTGCGCGCGCTGTGTGCCATAGAAGTACCCCTTAAAATCTCCAAACCCTAAACCATCGTGTCATGAGGTTAACCCTAAAACTTCGAAACCCTAAAGTTCAACCCACGCTGTGCACGCTGCATGCAATAAAATAAACTATAAAACTTCCAAACCCTAAACCCTAATGCGCGCTGCGCGCACTGCGTGCCACACACATAAACCCTAAAACTTTCAAACTTTAAACCGTAACGCGTACTGCGCGCACAGCCTGCCATAGAGGTAAACGGTTAAACTTTCAAACGCTGCGTGCCATAGAGGCAAAGCCTAAAACTTTCAAACGCTAAACCGTAAAGCAGGCTGCACGCGCTGCGTGCCATAGAGTGCTCCTCAAAAGTGATTACATGTCATACTTTAGTGGCATCCTCCAAATTCATTAGTCAGCCTTTGTTAATCCAGGGCCCATTTTACACATGTCATCTTCTTGGTCGTGGCGCCATTTCAGGATCACACTGATGACCTAAGCTTTGGCCTTAACTATTATGCAGGCAAGCAACATCAGCACGCTATGGTATTGGAAGACACAGGGTTTGCCCGTAGACCAGCCAAAAAATCGATTTCCACACTGAACAATTGGATTTAACACATTTAGAATAGGAGCTCCGCCTGATTCAGATTTCATCACTTAAAAGGTACCCATGCCTGACTAGCCTTCATGACTTAAAGCGTAACCACACCCGACTTAAGGGAACCATGCCTGACTAGCCTTCATAATTAAGAGGTACCCACCCACGCCTGACTTAACAGAACCCATGCCTGACTAGCCTTCATAATTAAAAGGTACCCATGCCCCTGAATTCAGGGAACCATGCCTGACTAGCCTTCACAATGAAAAGGTACCCACTGGAACCATGCCTGACTAGCCTTAATGACTTAAAAGGTAACTACACCTGACTTAATACCTGATTTACTGGTTTTGCCTGATTTTGGAAAAACGCAGGGCCGGAATTTGCAGGCGCGGGCCGGAATTTGCCGGGCCCGGGCCGGAATTTGCCGGGCTGGGATTTTGGGGTCGTGCCTAAATAGGATTTTTGCAAAAATCGTGCATGACTGAAGGGAACCATGCCTGACTAAACATCATACCAATCATCCCAAAAGAATCCAATAATTCCAGCAAGTGATGCCTGACCAATCCGTGCGTCATAATAAACCGTCTGCCCCTCCCCACCCAATAATGAACACACGGAATAGTTTTTTTGTATTTAGTGGGTATTTAGTATGAGGGTGCGAAACTTCCCCCTTGGTTAAAAAAACTAAATTGGAAAACATTTTTTAAATAACATCTAACTAAAATATTGCCAAAATTGGATTCCGAAGCTTCCCCCTGACATTAAATTGAAAACATTCGTTTAAAAAAATGAACTTTATATTTCAAAACCGATTGAATTCCTATTCAAAATCTAACTCAAATCTTGCCAAATTGGATTTCGAAGCTTCCCCTTATATTAAATTGAAAACCTTACTAATCCCCACCTCCTTTTACTAAACGTACCCTAAATACTGAAATATTACATTGATTCCTTTTACTAGGGTCCGCGTTAAATTTTGGGAAATTTCAGGCTGGCCAGTTTGACTTTTAATTGATACCTCAAAAACAAATTAAACATGAAGGTCCCATTTCAGGATTTCACCACCAAAAAATAAAAACTAGTCAGCCCCGGTGATTTTTTTAAACTAGGGTCTTTTAAGGTCGAAAAAATAAGTATTTTATATTACAACGTTTATATAATATTGGGGGAAAACTTCGAAATCCACTTTTTGGCATTTCCTGGCAATATTTTTGCTGGATGTCAAAAGGAAATCTAATCGATTCTTGAAATCGAAAAAACATAGTTTTTTTTATTAGCGTTTTTAATTAAACTTCGAAATCCAATTTTTAGCAATATCTTAATTATATGTTAAACAGAAAACTAATCGATTTTGAAACAGTTTTTTTTAAATATATTAGGGCTGGTAATTTAATATTAGAGGAAACATTTCGAAATCCGGTTTTTGTTTTTTATTTTTGTTACTACAATTTAAAAGGAAATCGAATCGATTTCAAAAAAGAAAAAATAATATTTTATATTAGGGTTTTTTAATGTAATATTAGGGGAAAACTTCAAAATCCAATTTTTGACCATATTCTAATTAGATTTCAAAAGGAAATCTAATGAATTTTGATATAGAAAAAATAGTCTTTGATATGATGGTTTAATATGAGGGGAAAGCTTCGAAATCCAATTTCTGGCAATATCTTAATTTGAATTTACAAGGAAATCTAATCGATTCTGAAATAGAACAAATTTAGTTTTCTTATATTGGAATTTTTCATGCAAGATTAGGGGAAGCATCGAAATCCAATTTTTGAACATATTTTAATAATTGGATTTTAATTTGATATTAGGGGAAAGCTTCAAAATCATTTTTTGTTTTTTTCATTAGATTTCAAAAGGAAATCTAATCGATTTTGAAACAGGAAAAAAAACAAATGATATTAGGGTTTAATATAAGGGAAAAGCTTCGACATCCAATTTTTTGGCCATATTTTATTTAAATTTTTAAAAGGAAATCTAATCGATTTCGAAATAGAAAAACATACATAGTTTTTTATGTTGGGGGTTTTTATTTGATATTAAGCTTCGGAATCCACTTGTTTGCCATATTTTAATTGGATTTAAAAAGAAAGAAATTTGATCGATTTTGAAATAGAAATATGTGTATATATATATATATGTGTTTTCTATCAGTATTAGGGGGAAGCTTCGTACCCTAATACTAAAGACCCCCCCAATACTAAAAACTCCTCCAGGTGTTTGTTATTTGGGTGGGTGGGTGAAGGGGCGACTGTTTAGCAACAGGGGGAAGGGATTAAACCGTTTTTTGTTTCTAATTTCAAAATCCATGAAAATAAACTTTAAATAGAATACTGCCAAGAATAGGATTTCGAAGCTTTCGCCTAGTATCAAATAAAACACCAACACCTGAATTAAAAACACTAAAATTGACGATTTTAAAGGACGGACCCCAATAAAAGACACCCCGGTGTTGACTAGTTTTTTATTCTTTGGGGGTGAAACCCTCACATGGTACCTTCATTTTTAAAATTGTTTCCTCAAGGGGATCAATTAAAAATCAGATTAACCAATTTGACATTTCCCAAAATTGGAAATCGCACCTAGTTTTTGTCATTTGGGGGTATTTTTCGTATAGGGAGAAGGATTAGCAAAAAGAATGCCTGATCAAAATGATGCTGATTCTGTGTGTTACAATCTTTTTGCCCACTACAGTGTCTACAGGGTTACAAGGGATGCCGTGCCAGCTAGAGTCCCAAGTCCATTCAACCAACACCCTAATCGATGAAGTTGGACTTGTTGAAATGGAAGTGGGACTGGACCAGTTGACATGGGGGGCGATGCTGACCTTCAACGGGAGCTTCGGCGCCTGAAGGACAACAGTTTGAAAATTCCGAACCTGAAATATATTTTCAAAATTGCCTTACTAAGAGTGATCCCCACCCTGACACACTATTCTGACATAGTTTCTGACATATCATCTGGACGTATATGTGGCATATATGTTCCGACATACTATCTTACATTCTTTCTGAGATTCTATTTGACATTCTTTCTGGCATCCTATCTGGCATCTATTCTGACATACTTTCTGGAATATACTATATTCTGATCCTGCCTTGCCATGAGTTTGGGCTGGGAGTGCTTTTATTTGCGTGGATCAATGCCAATGGCTTGAATATCCACCAAATGTTGGTTTCACATGTTTGCACCCAATGATTGCCATTACCATTGATACCCCAAAATGGCCAGGTCCTGAATTTGAGAGTAGGTCCTGAAAAGTTTTCTGGGTACTGACAAAACAGGACTTTGGCACAGGGTCTGAAAAAAGACGTAGGTGGAAGATTCAGGTATGCTGTTGGGTTGCAAAGCTGGGTTAATTGTGTGTTGGCACGGCACCTCTGAGAGCCAAACTTTTTTCCAGCAGTATGCGTGCAACAACGGGCATCACCCGGCACTGGTTCGGGTGCCCCGAAAAGTCTGCATTTCTTGCTTCACAATTGTGGTCCCCCATGGTATATATAGATATTTGTAGGCGCACACAGACAGACAGACAGACAGACAGACAGACAGACAGACAGACAGACAGACAGACAGACAGACAGACAGACAGACAGACAGACAGATAGATAGATAGATATATATATATATATACATATACATATATATATATATATATATCTATATAAACACACTGCAACTAACAATGCGCAATTTACAGGACCTTGGGTGTTGCAGATTACACTGTGGCCCAATATCCCAACCTTCCACTGGTCCACGGATCCCAGGGTCCCAAACTTCATCAAACTGCAGGTTGCATCCCAGCCGGGCCACAGCCCTGCGCTTGCACAAGGCCTTGCGAGAACCGCAGGTACCGCTGGCAGCTTCGGATCATTTGCTGGCAGCAAGTAGCATGGGTTTTTGGTTTATTGAAATGAACTCATTGATTCCTTTCATTTGACCTTTGCAGTTGGAATTGGTCACATCAACCACCAAATTTTGATCCAAATGGATTCAACTAGGATGGATCAAAACCTGTAAAAGATTTGGGGAGATCCATCACCAACAACTATTCTGGTCCTCACCAAGGTGGGTTTTGACCCACAGCCATAGGTCCTATAGGTCAAACGCTCGGCCAGGCGCAGGTCGCGATTGACTTGCTGGGCCATGTGGATGCCGAATCGCGCCACTTGTGGGGGGTCCCAGCTGGGCCAGCGAAGGTTCCCTGAAACCAGGTTGAACCAGGAAAAGACAGGGCCCCTAAAACTGAAGGATCTGAAGGGTAAGGTGAACAACAAAATTTTTCCAGAGTTGAACTATGATCCCAGACCTTACCGACCTCGGGCCTATATGTTGCAGCCACTTTTGGGGTTTCGAATCATTGATAGATTCAGTAAAGACATCGTGAAAATCTACATTTTTCGGAATGTGGGAAGTTTTGGCTATCCCGTGTCCACATCAACATCATGCTCAGAAAGTTGGAAAAACGGTCCCATTCAAACCGAATAGGGACATGTTTTCTTGTCAGGGTACAGGGCGAAATGTTTGACACAAAACATGTCACGGTATGGATTTTTTTCTCTTAAACTTCAAAACCGTCCAAAACACGTGTGAACACTTATGTTCTGTTATTTTCTTATTCTGGTCATGATGACATGGTTATTGTTTTGGAGGTTCCATGTTCTCCCACAGGCTGCTGATGTGGTGCCTGGGCTGTTGCTTGGAACTCCTGGGATTTCTAGAGAACGCTGCCGCGCTCTTCGTTGGGGCCTCAGGTGTGCTCGAGGCAGCGGTTGCAAAGTGGGTGGCAAATGGGGTTGGAACGATCTTTTTCGGGTTGTCCCAGATGAATAGAACAGGAATGAGATCTTATGATGATTCATGATAGTGAAAATCTATGGTGAAAACAAGAATGAAACGGCCGTTTGTAGTCCCGAGATTGGAATTTGGTGACCATTTATTAAAAAATGATCAGGCCATTTCATCGGTGGATGGCCACTCGTCTAAAGATGGGGTACCAGGGTAGCACCCCAAATGCCATGGTTTATCATCTGATTTCAAATATGAAAAAAAACAAAGGCACACCCCATTTTCAGACCCATATGAGCCGTGTTCAAAGCCATGATGATTATAGGGGGTTACACTACGTTATACTACCCTTTATATATTGCGGATGATCATAATCCATGAACTGGGAATCCCTATTGCCCGGCCAGTTTTTGATATAATGACACTTCGGGTCCTTGGTTTTGAGCATCCCAAGTAGTTCTCAAATTGGTTAGTCGGTTAGTTATACTGTATCAGTTATATATAGTTATATCATATCCCTATTTTAGCCCCGTTATATACTCCCATTTTATCCCCATTTTATGATCATTTTATCCCCGGTACCTATTTCACAGTAGCCTCATCGTAGCCTGATTACATCCGCACCATCTCATATGGTTCTCTTGGGTTCATCATCCCAGCGTTTTTTTTCTGAGGCCAAGTGCACATCTATGGATGTAGGAACTGCTGGCCTGTGACTCTGGAAACCGCTCATCAGATTTGACATTAGCAGCATTAGCATCTTCCAAACCAACTTTTCAGGTTCCATGTTTGATTTAGGGGATGTAAAAGATGCATCTTGATGGATAGTGATGGAGTTGATGAGAAATGTTGGTGTCACTGGGTTGGCATCGTGCAAAAATGAGGATCCAAATATTGGGCGCCCCCATGTTCACCCCAGATTTCCACCTCAACCAATTCTGGCACGGTGATGATGCACCGATCCCTTCATAATCTTCACAACCCAGTCAGCCTTCGCGCATGACAGGCAACCCTGTGCATGCATACAACCGTGGGGTAGTTCTCCTGCGTTTGCACCAATGGCAAGCGGCTAGTCGAGACTTCGATTTGGCAGCGCCGTGGCATTCAACTGGTGCCCCATGGTTTCGCCATCGATGGTATGGAACGTAGGCATCCCAGGCTCAGTTCATTTTGTTCCACCGAGCTTAGGCAAGCCATTGCCTTCAGAAAGGATGGCTCCTACCTGCCATGTTGTGCCAAGTCTGATTTCAGTTCGCTTTGTGGAACTTGGGCTTCCTGTTCATCAGGACCACCTCAAAGGGGACACTGCGGTATAGATGCCATGTCCAGTCAAGATGAGACCGGAATGTTGAAACCTTAAGCGCAAAACCAGATAGACTAGTGTTCGCATTTTAGTTTTTAGATGAGCCAGTCTGTAGGTCGGGTGGCAGCCCCAAGAGACAGCTAAAGAACGCAATAAAGATTTTGCAAAAGCATCCGCTTTTGCTGAAGTACATAGGCCAACACGGGTAGCACAGACTATGGTAGATGATCAAAGACATTTCACATATTATAACATAATGTCATAGATGTTGATGGAATATCAACAAGCATCTTTAAATCATCATAGTTACCATCAACACAAAATCACTTAGACCCTGAGAATCACTTCTTCTTTTTTTGTTTCGAGGAAAAAATTGTCTTCCCCTATTTAACTTGGCAGGATCTAGGTCAGTTTTAGGATGGCAATATCACAATATCCATATTAATCGTCCTCAACCGATCTTAGAAAGTCCTTAATGCGAGAGGTATTAAGATTGAGGATGATTGATATTTCTAGATTCTCATAGATTCTAATCCTTAGATCATCCTTAGATCATCCTTTGATTGTCCTTAGATTATCATATTTACTCTCTGGTCATTTAACATAGCCATGGTATAGATGGCCCATTTATGGATGATTTTCCAATTAAAACCTCTATGTTTCAGTGATTTTCCATGGCTATGTTAAATAACCAGATGGTAAATATCATATTTAGTATAATAGTACAATATGATAGTATATATAGCAATAATACTATTATACTATTATATTATATTAGATCATATTATAAATCCTGTCTCATGTCGGAGATCTTCGATCACTCGATTCCCAGGCTGGCACGCCGCGCCTTGGCCAATCTGCAGCTGCAGAAACTGCCCCAAGTTTGGGCCGACTTCGAGCTCGCCAGGTGCGTTTTTTTTGGAGCATGGCAGCATGGCATGGCACCAACCATGGGTAAAAACCAATGGATAGTAATGGTTGCAATTATGGGTCATAATGAGATATTAACGCATTGTATATATATATAATATATATAATATATATATATATGTATGTATGTATATATTATAAGCAAACAACTGGTGTATATATATATATACATACACACACTATCTATAAATATTTACAATACAAATATACATATGTATGGATACAATGGACACCACATTTCCATTAATGTGGCAAACCAAAAAAATAAACAACACCCAAAATCATCATAAATTGGATAATCCCCAAATGGTAGGTTTATGGCAGGCTCCGGACGCGCTTTCCCAACTTCACCCTGGGACAGCTGCAGCGGCAGATGGCTAGGGAGGAGCTCAGCTCATACGTGGCGCGGCGATGAAATGATAGTTTTTATTTTATGTTTTTACAGGGGTTGGTAAATGTCCTAACTATGTAAACATCACTCAACTGTTGGGGGTAAACTCATATGGGAGTTTGTAAAAACCCGGCGCCTATTCGTTTAGTCTTCCATGATCCCCCATGAGCCATTTTTAGCTTTCACTCGAAAAAACGATAAGAGGAAAAAAACGATAACGTTGGCTATGTTAATGATCTGTGTCCAGACTCTTGAAATCCAAAGTTCTTGATTTTTCCATCATTCTGCGGCTCTGCGGCTATTTAGTGCTTTTGGTCTCTTCCTTTCATTGTTTGTTGTCGTAATGGCGCAGGTTTTGCACAAGGAAGGTGCCTGGTAGGTGGTCGCTACACTCCTTTTTTGATGATTGCACAGGATTCGCCAATGATAACAAAACGAAAACTAAAACAATAAGTTTTGGCATCAAAAATGGTCCGTGTGAGACAGTGAGACACTGCCTTTTTTCCCTTTTCCTCTCCCTTCCTTTTTCCTGTCTCTTCCTTTACTCTTCCTTTACTCTTCCTTTTCCTTATCCTTTCCTTTTTCCTGTCCCTTTTCCTTTCCTTTTTCCTTTCCTTTCGTTTCCTTTTCCGTTCCTTTTCCTTTCGTTTTCCTTTCCTTTTCCTTTCGCTTTCTTTGCCCTTTCCTTTTCCTTTCCCTTTTCCTTTCCTCTCCCTTTCCTTTTTTCCCTTCCTTTACTATTCCTTTTCCTTTTTCCTTTCCTCGCTCATGTGAATTCTTTGATCAAGGTGTGAAGCCAGCACTTGGAAAAACGATAAGAGGAAAAAACGATAACGTCTGGAAAAACCATTTGAAAGGGCGCGGGGTTTTACACACCCCCATATAATCTCCAACAAATACTTGAAGGTGATAAGCTTCATTTGGGAAACCATATCATTTCCACCGCCGAACACATCAGGTTTAGGACCCACCTTGAACCACAAGATATTTAGAGTCACTCTCTGTCAATCTGTTTCACCCAACCAAGTCTGAGTATAGGAGAGGGTTACCAAACGGGATGATGGCTTGAAACTTGATGCTCAGGGGCCCAGGGGGGTCACCTTCTAGAGAGTAGTTGGCACCTCTCTGGATGTACACATCTCATGGAAAAGGTGGACACTTGGTGCCAAATTTGTTGGCTCAAAAGAAAACACGCGTTTTTCAACAGCCGTTTGTTTCGGGTTTCCAACAGTTAGATCATAGTTAGATCATAGTTAGATCATCATGGATCATCATGGATAATCCTTAACTTGTTTTTTTCCAGATATGTAGCATCCGCCGCAGCACAAAATCATCCCAGGGATTGTAACTCCTTCGTATCCTCGAGGCCAGTTATCGCCGAGCGCTCACGGGGCCGCCTGTCATGAGATTCGCAGCACACCGGCACTGGGTGGTGCAAGCCCTTGCAGCTTGGACTGGAGCCAGGGGCTTGAAGTTGTGATGCCAACGATGGGGATTTCATGGGGATATATAGACTATAATTTGGTGATTGCAATGATTGCCCCATGAAATATCTGCATTGCATCCGAATTTTTTGATGGGTATTGGGATGTAATGGGGATATTATATAGGATAGGAACTATCCATAACTAATCAATGAGATGACCATAGGCTCCGGGGGTTCAACCTTTGACCCATGTTATCCTTAAGGCTGGTGAGAAGCTTCAAGCCGCCAGCGAGGCGCAGTACTTTGGGCCCGGCCAGCCGGCTGCCCATGGTTTCGTTTCATCCAACGAATGACGCGGATATAATCTGATCTCATGGGAATATCATCCAAATATCAACCAAATATCATCCAAATATCAACCAAATATCAACCAAATATCATCCAAATATCATCCAAATATCAACCAAATATCATCCAAATATCATCCAAATATCATCCAAATATCATCCAAATATCAACCAAATATCATCCAAATATCATCCAAATATCAACCAAATATCATCCAAATATCATCCAAATATCAACCAAATATCATCCAAATATCATCCAAATATCATCCAAATATCATCCAAATATCAACCAAATATCAACCAAATATCATCCAAATATCATCCAAATATCAACCAAATATCAACCAAATATCATCCAAATATCAACCAAATATCAACCAAATATCATCCAAATATCATCCAAATATCAAATATCAACCAAATATCATCCAAATATCAACCAAATATCATCCAAATATCATCCAAATATCACCAAATATCATCCAAATATCACCAAATATCAACCAAATATCATCCAAATATCATCCAAATATCAACCAAATATCAACCAAATATCATCCAAATATCAACCAAATATCAACCATCTGGGTAATTTCTGGGTAATTTCTGGGTAATTTTGGTGACCTTTGGTGACCTTTGGTGGGCTTGGAATTTCGATGGACTTTTGATGATTTTGATCCACCAAAAGTGCTGAGATTTTCATCGAGAAACTGCCAGGCTGTGCAGCAGTCTCTGCTGGAACTGCTGCGTGCTGTGCCCGGCTTTGCGCAAGTGCAGATGCTTGGCTCATTTTGCTACGAAAGACATCGAAAGACATGGCAATCCCATGCAAGTCATTTCAAGTTTCGGAAAGACTACCGGAATATTCTGGTTTCCAAAGCAGAGAGAGAGAGAGAGAGAGAGATGCCCGGAGATGCCCGGAGAAAACCTCGGGGTTTCCTGTGCCTGTGCTGTTCGCACGGTGATCTTGGCCGTGGCCAGCTGTCCAAGGTTTGGCTGCGTTCCATGGGATGCCGTTTCCATTGTTCTATTGCGTGGAGGTCAGATGCTGAGTGGTTCTTCAATGTTCTTCATGTGTTTGGAAAGCTCTTCCACTTTCCAGCATGATTGGCATATGCAGGCTGATATGAGGGCTTGTATGTTCGGGTAAACCTCACAGCAGATTTGGTGCAAGATGGATCCTACCCGGGAACATTTGCTCTCGTGTAAGTTGTGGAGGCTGCTTGGGAATACTTTTGTCAGTTTTTCGCTGACAACAATGTTGCGGTGGCATTAGTCTGCCTCTGAAAGGATGCGTTGCAAAAAGCAGAACCTCAAAACAAGGAGTACCCTCTCGTAAACTGACATAGCTGGCTGGAAATCAACATGTGGAATATCTACAAAGTGGGTATCTTTACAGCCAGCCATGTTTGATTACGAGAATTTAGTCTGTACAGTGTACCCCAGTGTCATCAGGGATCATCCAGAGCACTCCATCAACGGCAAAGCGAGATCGTGCTTTTCAGCATTTTTGAAAAAATATGATCCTAATTTCCCCGCCCGTCGTTGGTCTACCCTCTGGTAAACTAACATAACTATGGAAAATCACCATTTTTAATGGGAAAACCTACTATAAATGGCCATTTAATTTTCAGTAGCTATGTTAAATTGCCAGAGGGTACTTTCTTAGGGATACACATTGGATTTGTAGTTCGCCACTTCTGAGAGATCACTGTCGTCGAGGCCAACCATTGCTGCCCACCTATTCTCACGTGTACATTTTGTTCTCTGGGCCGGGCAGCCAAGGAGAAGGGGCCACAGCAGTCTTGTGTTGCGGTTGTGAAGAGAAGGTTTCAAGAATGGTAAATTTCCTCCAATCTTGGTGAGCTGTGTGAAAACATGTTTTACGTTGATTTACCACCACGTCACCCTTGTGTATCTCATGTCCAATGCATACATGAATTATGCATGATTCATGATGCAGAATTTACGCTGATACCACGTATATCGCGTGTGAGTGTACATCAACAGCAGTGGCTTTACTGCATCTTGACGCACCGCTTGGATTTACTGAACCATGCGTTTCATATGTAAGGCCCTATATGGGTTTATCTCAAGATTGTGCATCCCCAATCTAAAGCCTTTTTCATGGGGAACATTATGATAACTGAGCCACAAGATGGACTTTTGGGGTTTCCAAATTTGAGACAACCCCATGTATTTGGCTGGTAAAATAAGCATCAACAACCCAATATTTGATCTTGGAAACTCCGTGTTTTTCCCATAGACGTTTCTCTCTTTCTGGCTCTGTCTAAAAGTCTAAAACATTGAAACATTGTGTTACTTTGTCATGTTTCGGCAGAAAAAAGTGACACAAATGGGATACAGATGTATACAGTATCAGTGGGTATTCGATATCTTTGGCTGGTGAACCAACAGGTTCAATAGATAAGACATATACGTGTCCACAAAAAGATAGAAACGTTTTCCCAGGATTTCGACGATGTGCTCTCATATTTTCCAGTTTTTCAACTTTTTGGCATTTGTTTGGGGTTGCTATCCTTTGGTAATTTGACATAGCTGTGGAAAAAGGCCCATTGAAGATTTACCATGTTGAACATGGCGATTTTCCACAGCTGAATTACCAGAGGGTATCTGTTTTCATGTCATAAGTAAATGAGATGCAGTATCCCTCATCTTTGGCTGGTCAACTCATAGATTCGTAGATGAATGACACCCAGTTTTCCAATCATAATTGACAATTTTTATACTTTTTTGGGGACAGGAGAGAACACACATATAGAAATAGAATGAAATAGATGAATGAGAATGGATCAAAAATTAAGGCCCAAAAAAGCGCAGATTCTCTTCATCATTTTGTCAACCATGCAATTTGAGGGGTATCTCACCCATCCCCAGATAAGGGAGGAAACAATATACTGGGATATGTCAAGAGCTATTAAATCACCTCATGTTTGGGGCAATACACATCCATTAACAAACTATTTTAGGGATTTTTAGTGTGCCAGGCTTTTGACTCATAGCCCTCATAGCCAATGACAACCCAACAACCAGAGACACCAGGGAGCTGCGCGTCCTGCGCTTCGTCGCAGCGCTGGGAGCGGGCCGCCAGAACCTGGAGGAAGGGCGGGTGCTGGGGGTGCCGGAGGCACTGCTGGCATCTTGGTCGAAGTTTGGGAGGGAACTGGGATTTTTCATGGGAACATCGGAAAAAACATGTTTTTTTTAAGAAAATGTATGGAACAAATATGGACAATGGAAATTCGGAAGACATTTTAAGATGATGTGACACTGTGAAATGGGGATTATAAAGATTTATAAAGCAACAAAACATGGGAGGAAATGGAGATTCTTTTGATGTTCGATGGTTTGTGATGCGGCAATTTGGGGGAACCAATTGGATGATTTGGATGATCCTGAAAGAGGGGACACTGTGAGGCATCCGTTTTTCCAGAATGTGCTGTCAGTGTTGATTACCGTTCTTCGATTTCCAAGCATTGATTATTGTGTTTTGATGTGTTTTGCAGCTGTTTGAACGTGTTTCTATTTTATGTTTCCCTTTATTTGTAGTAGAAGTTTCGAGCTTCTTATCCTGGGAATACCAGGTTTTCTTTTACTATTGACCAATGTGGACTTCAACAACCACTGACCAATGAAGATGGAGATTATCACCAGGTCCAAGGAGAGTCTGCGGGCTGGCTACTACTGCACCCCCTACTGTAATTGGAGACTTGCCTTTTTCTTGGGATGTGAACCGCAGCTGTTGGGTGTTTTTCAACAGGTGAACAAAAAAGACTGGATTGATGAACCTCCCAACATAGAGCCATTTGTTCATTTTGGGTGAAGAGCTGGGTGCGAGGGTGAACTGACCCACATCACCCATGCGTGTTTTTTCTCAAAATTGGGGTGCCCCTTTTCACCAGTGATTTCCCCAGGACATGAAGAACTTGGATGAACTTGGATGATTTGGTGTCCAGCATCGGAACCCCGTATATTCACAGGTGATTCCCAACTTGTGGGATATCCCAACGGTGAAATCGATGCCTCGTCGTTCCGACAGCAAGGCACGACCCTTTCTGGAGGAGGAGCGGGTTTTGTCGGTGCCCAGCTCCTTCTGTGGTCAACAAGGACGGCACCAAGACGGTGGGCGCGCCCAGCGCTCTCGGCAGCTGGTTGCCTTCGGGGGTCATGTGTGTCTGAAAATAGGGGATGATCGGATGATGACTAGCAATGATTTGCACACTTTTAAGACAAACAGAATGTGCCGCCATTTCATCCCCACCAGATGTCGGCGGCCACCGATTTGGTGGATTTTCGTAGCGCCAGATGGACAAGTAAAATCCAATCCTAAAATAGAGGCAAGCGAAGCTTCCTATTTTTTTTGCGGTTTCCAAGTTTCACCTCCATCAGGTTGGCTAGTGGCTTCGGGCCATGGCGCTGGTCTGCTGCAGATCACTGTGCAGGGAACTTTGGCAATGTTCAGACCCAACCAACTCAGCAAACTGTGGTTAGTACGTGAACTAATCTCTGGATTCTGGTGAAGTATTGCTCTCATTTCAGATTTATAGCCCCTGTTTATAGTATAAAATGATGCCCAAACTATAGATAGCTTGCCATGAAGTGCAAACATTTGTAACAGACAGGCAATGATCAATCAATGATCCACCAATACGGTAATCCACCAAAATCCATCAATCCACCAATATGCAACCAAAACTCCGGCAACCCACGGGCACCAACGATTTCCTCCGATTTCAGGGGGACCATAGCAATTTGCCCAGGAATGCAGCGGATGTGAGCTCGAATCGACTGCGAAACAAGCGTTGAGCTGTGGAACAACTCCTGTAGAATGGACATGAATGGACCAATGGACCAATGGACCAATGGACCAATGGACCAATGGACCAATGGACCAATGGACCTCAATAAAAAGGGGTAAGATGAAGGGAGTGGCCTACAGTGCCTACAGCCCCGAAACCACAGGTTTTTTCAAGGGAATGGCGATGGTGAATCTTGGGTGATCTGTATTGCAAGCTTGCTCAAAGAGTGGAGGTAGAAGATACGGCAGGTGAGAGCAACCCAATCACGCGCAAGATCATGGTGGAAACATTCCATCTATTTTTTGCATTTCCAGCCCGTGCTGGGTAGCCTGGGTAGCTTTGCAAACTTGCTTGTTCATCAGCCTCATGCAGTATTCTGCAATGGCATTGGCATCGGCCGCCGTGCGGATGCTTCGGTGATGGCCATGTTGATCGGAAGTATCGCCATAGCAGCT
>CAMXCT020001247.1:307817-457817 GCA_947184155.2 Cladocopium goreaui | reverse complement strand
CCCATGCAGTCTCCCAATTGATTTGTTTCCCAGTCTAGCTGGTGGTGTCCGGCTCTCCGGCTGTCTCTCTTCAAAGTCATGTGTCTCCCAGTCTCCCAATTGATTTGTTGCCCAGTCTGGCTGGTGGTGTCCGGCTCTCCGGCTGTGTGTCTTCACTGTCTCCTTTCTTTTGTCTCCCAGTTTGGCTGGTGGCGTCCAGCTCTCCGGATGTCTCCCAATTCATTTGTCTTTCCCAATTCATTTGTCTCCCAGTCTGGCTGGTGGTGTCCGGCTCTCCGGATGTGTCCGATTTCATTTGCCTCCCAGTCTGGCTCAAAATTCAAAAAGGTGTTGTTTCGTTGTTTCCGATCTGCTCAAGCATAGTCATCAAAGGGTCGAAGGCCCGCTTCCTGACCGTTGTGGCCTGGCATCGGTTCGTGCGCCTTTGTACTCATCGGGTTTGTCGATACGCCGTGGCATGGCGTTTGCAAAGCGGCGACGTGCAAGTGACCAGGATTGTGAAGAATTGCTGGGCTCTGCTTATGTTAGCCTTTTCCATGGAGTCAAAACCGAATTTTACTTATACGCCCTGGTGCTTGTACATCAGCTGCAGCTGCTTGACCCGCACAGGAAATGGGTGCTGATGATGGGGCCCTTGGACAACAAATTTCGTCGTAAAAAGTTTGGAAATGTTCTGGAGCTTGACAGATATAGATTTAACCGATGCCGAACATGTTGACAAGTCTGGCAGCAAGCGGCACAATACGTATTTTCCAAACTTCGGTTGTTTGAATTGCCCTACCGCAAGATCCTTTTCCTTGATTTGGATACGGTATTGCAAAGAAGGGCACCAACGGAACTTTTTGACATGACTGCACCTGCAGGGATGTTTCACGGCCATCATCCGCTGATTGGACGCATAAGGCACGGTGAGCTAATCCCGCCAAGTGCGTTTTTGGATCACGGTGGTTGCATCAATGCTGGAGTCACGCACATAGATACATGCGAGACGGCCCTGGAACGCGAGAAGCAGATGGCGTACATGTGCGACAAAATTAGGAAAATGACATCTGCCGAGGCATCGCACTTGCCGGAGCAGCATTTTTTTGGCGACGGAACTGTCAGGTTGGAGGCACATTGGCGTCGTCTGGAATTGCGAAGTCTACCCGGAAGAGTACGTCGACGATGCATCCGTCATTCAGAATGTAAGAGTGTCACCTGACTCGAACCATCGTAGGAGTTGCAAAAAGGTCAGAATATTTCATTTTAATGGAATCTGGTTACGGTTAGCGCCTTGGTGGTATATGCACATGCAGCCAGAGAGTGCAAAAGAATGTCTGATGTTGGAATATCGTGATGTAGACAAGAGACATATGCAGCATATGTCTCTTGTCTACATCACGATATTCCAACATCAGACATTCTTTTGCACTCTCTGGTTGCATGTGCATGTACCACCAAGGCGCTAACCACTTTGGTTGTTGACGGTCAGAGAGCTGCGAGACTTCATGTCCAACAATGGAAGTACAGAAGCATCCCAAGGTTTGGAACTTGTGTGTCATGATCTGACGACTGAAGCAGCACGATGGATGCAGCATTGCCACGACGCGGGAGATGGAAGCGCGTCGGGTTTAGCGTTTTATTTTTTTAGCTAGCACGATGGCCGGCGGACGTTGACGGCGTGGCCACGCGTGCGGGCATTGAATGTGAGAAACCCGTATGGCATCGCCTCCGTTCCACGGCATGGCCTCGACGCCGATGTAAAAGGAACCTATTGTCGTTGCAGCTCTGGGCTCTCCGGATCTGTCTTCACTTCTCTCCCAACTCATTTGTCTCCCAGCCTGGCTGGTGGCGCCCAGCTCTCCGGATGTCTCCCCCTTAGGTCTCTTAGTCTGGCTCATGGTGTCCAGCCCTCCGGATGTCTTTCTGTACTTGTCTCATCTTGTCTCCTTTCATCTGTCTTGCCGGAGGTGTTGGTCCCAGAAAAGGGAAACCTGATAGATATTGTTCACCATGCTCAGCTGCACTCAACAAACCTGAGCGATTAAGTTCGGGCTTTCAATGATCCCTGGTACGTGTGCATGTGTATATCGAAGGTACATGCACATGCGTTCACCCTGAAACCTTTGCCACTTGTCAAGTGGGGTATCCTCATTCCAACAGGTTACTGTATAATTATATCGGCATTTTTTCCCATCAACATGACCATGAACTGAGGCAAATCCACCAGTTGTTTGAACAACATCTTCATATGAATGGTTACATCATCGATAGCAAACCTCATGATCTTCCTGGAATTTTCTTCAAAAACCTCAGAATCTTTGGAGCAAAATCCCAAGTTTTTGGTCATTTTCCGATTTTCAGAATGGTGATCTCCATGCTTATGTCGCGAGGCTGACGGACCGACCCACGGAGGCTCTGCTGGCCGACGCGCTTCGCAGCGGCCCATGCCTGAAACCCACCAGGGTCGTTCTCACACTGTGCCATGCCAGGGATCATAGGGGGGGATTTAGACAGGTGGAAGGCCCAGAGGGTGCATGTAATGTAACCCAACCATTTTATTGGGAGATGTTTTTGAATTTTAGTTCATTTCTAGACGTTTTAATCACACCATCATGGCGCCTCCCGTCGCCAAAGTGGTAAACTCCAAAAACTTAAACATCAATATCATACAAAATACATACATATATAATCATATTTATGTATATGTATATGTATAAGTATATGTATAACTACGTTGGCATTTCGCATATTTTTTATTTTTTCCGTTTGTGTGAGTGTCTCGCTAGCGTCCTTAAAGTAGCCAGTTTGGTTCCAGCACCACTGCATAGTCAAAGCCATCGCTTTCCTTGGTCTTGCCCTCAGGCAGATTTGAGGCTAAAGAGCATCCAAATGATGCTTCCGTATCACATTTGAGTTTTTTCCACATCATAGCTTAATTTGATAGCAATTTAAGGTCATTTGCTCTTCCACCAGTCCAGGGGTCCAACGGTCCAGTAGTTCACCCATCGCTCTGTGCCCAGGCCCTGTCCAGCCGTTGCCTTCTGCGGTGCCAAGCCACATCTCCCCTTTGCAGGCCAGCCTTGACCGGGATCAGGATGACTGGGAGCAACGATGTGCCAACTTGGACTTTAATAATTGTAAATTGGCTGAAAATTCCTGAAATAGCCCATGATCAATGCCACTCAATTGCTATTTACACCATCATTGCTGCCCCCTGTTTGCCCAAAGAAGCTCTCGGCTTGGTGACGTCACATGGTTCCTGCGGTCCTTGCGGTCATTGCGCGTGGAGTCAGGATGGCGGATCAGGAAGGAGTTGCTCAGCCGGCGGCACAGCCAGAGCTGCCAATCGGCGAGCCGGAAGCCTTGCAGCCTGCAGCCCCGCTGGAGGAAGAGCAGGCCCAGCATGTGGAGGACTTCTTGGCCCAGGAGCTTGAGGAGGCTGACTGATGTGCAGTCCTTGGCCCAGCGGTCCCAGCGGTCCCACTACCAAGATCCCCTCGTGGAGGCCGCGTTTGACCACAACCAGCGGGCGCAGCGCGAGATCGTGGAGAGCGTCAGCACTCTTCTGAGCCAGCAGCCCGCCATGAGCGCAGAACTCCTGATGCTGCGCAGAACTCTATGTTGCTGGCTTCAGCTGTAAGCCCTTTTCAATGCTTCACGTGAACACGAGGCTTCTTGAAGAGGACCAAGCAAAGATCTTCTACTCCGTAGTCACCAGGGTACGCAAGTCTCAGCCCGCTTCATTTGTTTTGGAAAACGTTCCAGGAATACAGCGCTGCATGGATGAAGTGATGCAGACGTTGAGGGATTTGGGTTACATGGTGGTAGTTCACCTGCTCAATCCCACGGATTTAGGTGAGCCCGTCAGCAGGCCGCGCTACTATTTTGTAGGAGTTCGACAGGATGTGGCCATTGTTGGTGAAGAAGTGGCTCAAGGCATGTACAACCATATTTGGCAAAGGTTGAAGAGCTCCAGCGGTCCTGCGGTCCCACTTGGCAAGAGGCTCTTGCCTGCAGAGCACAAGCTTGTCTTGGAAAACCAGTCCCTTCGCCAGCAAAGGTGGGAAGATGCCAAAGCTGCAAACTTTGGTGGCGACAGTAGGTCGCAGAAATGGAAGCAGCGCCATGCAGCCTGGCAGTTGGAGCATGCTGAGAGCCAGATCCAGCCAGACCCAAGCATGCCAAGCCCTGATGAACTTTTTCTTCACCTACCACGTGAGCGTGATGTGTGGAAGAACTTGCTGACGGACAAGAGCATGCCTAGACTGGCAGTTGCTGACTTGTCCCAAAGTTTGGGCCGTGTGCCTTTGCGATCTGATTGCGCACCTACCATCACCCCTGGGTCCCACGTGGTTGTGTCTGAAGCTCGGAGAATGTTAGCTCCCATGGAAAAGCTCTTGCTACATTGCCTGCCAGTGCACACCATGTCCTTTGAAGGCATAACCGATGCTGAGTTGGAGGACATGGGTGGGAACATGATGCATCTCCAGACTGTGGGAGTAGCAATGTTGGTTGCCATCGCCCTTGTGGATTGGGCCCAGCCTGGGTCTAGATGCGGGAGATTGCCACAAGAAGGCAACATGGTTCTTGCGGTCCATGCGGTCCCTTCGGCCCCCATGCCAGCAGCAAGAAAGAAATCACTGACTGCGGCAGAGAAGAAATTAGAAAGGCAGCTCCGTGAGCGATTCGGATTGAAGGTTGGCATCAAAAGAAGAGTGAAGGTTGACGCCTCAAGGCTAAAATCCCAGAAGAAGGTGAAGCTTCCCTGCTTACCTTTGCACAAAGCGTGCCTGCGTGGAACACGCTGGGCAGGCTGAGTGTTGAATTCGTTTTCATCTAATTCAGAGGCACTGTGAAGGTTCTTTCTGTCAGCGCCTGCTAAAAATTGAGGTGCTTCGAGGTGTTCTTTGAATTCTCTTTCACATTTACCATGACCTGTTGTTGTTAGCTGAGGTTGCTAGCTTGCTCCACTGCTACGCCAAGGGCTTGTGCATTGCCTGTCGGGCAGATGTTGAAGTCGCTACCCGTCAAGCTTGGAAGCTGGATCGGTTCTTGTGGTTTCGATCTGCTCTGCGGAGTAGATCTTTTCAACTTCAGATTGGTCCTGCGGTCAATCGGCTCCTTGACTCCTCTTAAGCAAAGTTACGTTGTTTCATTGGGCTGCCGAGTGTTTATTATTAAGCCAAGCCTCGGCAGTTATTCTTTGATGCTAGTTCCACCTGAAAGGTCATATGCCATTTGCAGTGCACTCAAAGCATGTGCCAAATCGGAGGGCTCCAGGTGGACTGTAGTTGCAGGGGAGAGCAACTCCAAGAGGGGCAAGACTAGCTCAGTGAAGACATTGAGCTCAGTCGGTGATGTTCTATCTTTTATGCGGTGCATCAGAACATTGAAACAGACACGTGGAATCTCAGGTCGTTTCAACACATCGCAGCTCAAATGATTCCAGCCTGTAGCAAAAAGATGGAAAAAGATCTCTTCATCCGGCTTGGCTGTTTTCTCGATTTTGCGTCAAAAACAGCCCAGAATCACCCCAAGCCAATACACCTCCAGTTTTCAAAGACCAAGGGCGTAATGAAAGGGGATTTTCCCCTCCAAATACCAAAACTCAGGAATCGTACAATTGGGAAGCTTTCTCTCCTCTCAATCCACCTCCGGTTTTCGAAAACCAAGGGCGTATTGACCTTGGCATTGCCCTTCTCAATACGCCCTCGGTTTTTAAAAACCAGTGCCACGCCGCTTATAGCTTCAAATTTTTTGAGGATTTTGCATCTTCGCATGGCTTAGTGGATCTACGCATGATTTAAGTGCATCTTCGCATCAATGTCATATTTGTATAAATATGTATAATTATGTGTATATATATATTATATGTATGTATGTATATGTATATGTGTATATGTATACGTATATACGTATATGTATATGTATATATATATATATATATATATATATGTAAAAATGCGCATACTATGTATAATATCTCTGTCGCACGTGTGAAGCATGCATCTTTATGTATCTCTATGTATGAGTATGTGCATATGTGCATGCATATTCATAGAATGCATGTAAAACTACAAAAAACTTACAAGTATGTAAACGTGTGTGTTGACCTCCAACACCTGTGAGGCCATGCCTCCAACACCAGTGGAAGCCAAAAAAGCAGTGAGGCTGTGGATGGCCACTGTTCAGTGTGGCTTGCCAAAAGAGGAGTGGAACCGTACAAGCCGCCTTGCCTTCAATGTGTCACGGCATGAAATTTGTTGATTTGGCTTGAAGAGTTGATGTGATCAAGACAGACCTTCTCTGAGCGCATGGTTTTGTACAGCTTTGAATTCCCTTTTACCTGACAATGACGAGAATAGTGGTTCTCTCTCCTATTCCCTTGCTCCACATGTTATCTTCCAATTCTGCCAAGAGAGAATTTCTATGCCTTAATGTAGTCCCAGACATTTAGCATTTCCTTCATGCCAGGGTGGAATCAATGCTCATTGCAAGACAGGTATAGGGCTAGAAGATGCGGATCATGTGGCTAACAGCTTCTTTTAGCAATTTGATCGCAAAAAAATCGCCAAAAAGGAGCTGTCCAAGTTGAGGCTATTTTGCAGCCAAAGGAAGCTTCAATGCACAGTTTTGTTAAATCCTGCGTGAAAGCTTGCTTTACATGTATTTTAGCCTCATCCCTTATTTGCATTTGCCGTTGCAGCAATTTCTACAGCCGTTGCCATTGTTAGGTCCTGGCGGTCCAGCGGTCCTGAGTAGCCATGGCAAAAGCTGTGCCCGCAGTTCGGCTTCGTGGCAAGCAGCCATGCCCTCAAAGAGTGAAGAAGAATGGCCAAAAGTCAAAGGGCAAGCAGACCAAGCCAAAACGAGACACGATTCGATGTCAAGCGTTGAAAGATGGCTTGTTGCCACCTGCTAGAAGGCCTTTTGCGCTCTTTGTCAAGGACAACGTGCGTGGGCAGAAAGGAGGTGGGAGAAGCGAATGGCGGCTTGAGATGAAGCGCTTGGGGGCCATGTGGCACAAGTTACCCATTGACCAGAAGAAGCGCTACTTTGACCAATCCAATGCCGAGTTTGCCAAGCAGCATTTTGTGATGAAGCAGATGGGCATGCCACTGCGAAAGTCAAGCTCGCGAACAACTCACACGCTGGCAAAGGACGTGCTTCCAGAACCTGA
The DNA here is from genome assembly GCA_947184155.2 of Cladocopium goreaui. Taxonomy (NCBI): domain Eukaryota; class Dinophyceae; order Suessiales; family Symbiodiniaceae; genus Cladocopium; species Cladocopium goreaui. The sequence goes on along the minus strand of CAMXCT020001247.1, from coordinate 450,655 downwards.
AGATCCTGTCATGATCGGAGGCTACAAGGTGGTGAATGCGAATCCTGGCCTTCCTGATTGCCATCCCCTAGGTGAAGGCGCTTATGGCAGCGTTTTCCTTTGCTTAGACAAGCTTCAACGAAGATGTGCTGTGAAGGTCTTCAAGAAGAAGAGCGCACTCGAGGATCTCAACCATGAGCTCGTCCTTTTGCAAGCAGTGCAAGAACAAAGCGACCAGAAACTCCGAGGATTTTACCCCTGCATTTTGGAAGCACAGCCCTGTTTCAAGCCTTTTCCATTTTTGGCTCTTGAATATTGTGGCTCCAGCTTGTTTTCTTTGCTTGGGGAAAAAGGAGCTTTTAGCGTAGATGACAGTCGCGCCATCGCTTTGCAGCTGAAAGCTGCAGTGCGTGGCTTGCACTCGTTGCAGATTTTGCATTTGGATTTAAAAACAAGCAATGTGCTTTGGTGCGTTGTCCGGCGTGAGCTCAAGTTGGCAGACTTTGGGATGTCTGAATATATCCCAGGGTATGGTCCTTCAATTCGTTTTCCCATGTATGTAACAGCAAGTTACCGAGCCCCAGAATTGTGGCACGCTGCTCAAAGGGACCTTTCCAAGTGGTTGGGGCCTGCAGTCGATTTATGGTCGTTTGGTTGTGTTCTCTATGAGGTTGCAGTTGGAAAGATCCTTATGCGCCCACTGCGCAACAACCTTTGTGGTTGTGAGAACACCATCAAGGAGTGGTGCCAGCAGTGGCAATCCTTGCAGAAATCATTGCAGGGATCAATAAGACCAAGTCTTTCAAATGCACAGGTCAGCCGAAATTTTGACTATCGGCTGGTGAATCGTTTGCACTTGCTGGAACCAAGCTTCAGGCCAGCAATCAAGGCTATGCTCAACCCGGATCCTGCTCAGCGAGATTGGGCAGGCATTGATTGAGCTAAATCTGTAGGGTTTCTAGGGGCATAGAGACCTGCTGTGCGGATGATGGGGTAACTCATCCTGGCGGTTCCGCGGTCCAGATTGCGAAACAGCGACTTCCATCAGCTTTCTGGAGAAACAAATGTGCTCAGGGAGTGCAAGTCATGAGCGCATCGATCTGGTATCCATGTCATTGTGCAGGAAGTTGAAACCAGCACCATTTTGCACTTCATATTTGCCACTTCCTGGCGGCTGAGGTCTTGGTGCAAACGGATGGCGCATGTGCAAGACAGAAAAAATGGCAGCGGCTTGAAATATACCCAAATCCCTTAATATTTTTCGGCACCGTTGAATTGCCATCCCAGATAAGTATATGTATATGTATATGTATATGTATATGTGTATGTGTATGTGTATGTGTATATATATATATATGTATGTATACATATATACACATATATATATGTATATATATATATATGTATATATATATATTATGTGTAAATTGCAGTACTTTGAATGATACCCACCTTGACAAATAATTCTGACATATTTTCTGGCATATAAACTGGAGTTATATATGGCATATATATATATATATGGTCACCCCATTTTATCTGACATTTTTTTCTGGCATGTATTTTGGCATTCTATCTGACATTCTTTCTGGCATTCTATTTGGCATCTATTCAAACATTCTCTCTGGCATCCTGTTTGGCCTCCATTCTGAGATTCTATTTGGCGTTCTTTCTGAGATTCTATCTGGCATGTGTTCGGGTCCGTGTGTGCCCAGCCTGATCTGGAGCTCTGCCGATAGGGTTCAGGTTTGTGCCTGCCCACACAGCCATGGAGCTTGCAATAAGTCTCGGGTCCGTCTGCCCCCCCACAGTGACGCCGAGCTGGCACAAGGAGGAGGAAAAAGGAAGAAGGAAGGAAGAAGGAAGGAAGAAGGAAGGAAGAAGGAAGGAAAGAGTTACCTTTCATTAAAATCTAGAGACCATCACCTGGCAGGTGGGGAATTCCAACAACCACCTCCAAATTTTCCAGAAATTGCTGGTATGCATGAACTATATCCGAAGTAAAATTGTTGGGTCTGCCACATTGATTTGGCAGTTCATCTCCCACCCCTGGACTTAGATGATGTGCCATCAAACAAGAGCAGTGGAGGGAATTCCTGTGGTGAACAAGCATGATCATGATAATGAAAAATCCTAATACTTGATCGGAAACGCCAAGCGGAGTGGTATGGCTCCAAGTTGGGCATACGGCTCCTGAATTGGATGGTTAGGACCATACATGACCAAAATCTGCAGTTCCCTGGGCATTGATTTTCACCAAAACCCACGTAAATGCAGGGCTTCTGTTTACCAGGGTTGTTACTGTACGCGAGGGATCTGAGGATAACCCCACTGACAAAAGCAGGTTGCCCTTCTCGTTTCACTTTGTCAGATCTGAAACCATTCGTAGTGTCAGTAGTTTGACAGCATGGGCATCACAAACTTTCAGAGATTCGCATGTCGTTGGAGCTGAAGTTTCATGCTGAAGTTTCATGTTTCTGTTGAATTACTGCGCTTGGATCATGCTTGTGTGTTTTTTTTTGCGGATGTCGCGCTTCAGTTGTAACAGCTTTTGATTTTGGTGATTTTGGGATGGATTGAACGCGTTTGAAGGCACTTCCCTGTTGCAGACATGTCTACAGAAGAACTCAGAAACGCCACTGGATTGAAAAGAACCCCAGGTCGACCTCTGCTGATAGAGATGCGCGACCAACAGTGCAATCTCTTGTGGATCAAAGCTGTCCCGTCGATGCGCTGTATCTTTTTGCACCACGGCTGCAGCTGAACCCCGGGAAGCAGACTAACTAGAGGTCCTGAATCCCCTCGTGACCCTTATTTGCCCAAGAAATCAAGTTTCACAGGTGCATCACCACTACCGGCAGTGCATTTTCACATTTTTCACCCACTTTTAAATGGCCCAAAATCATATACCCCAAGAATGGATCTACTAATGCTAAAATAAACCCGCTCTTCGTGAGTCCATTGGTACATTATTCCTCGGGATTGAACTATTTTTTCAAAGTGGGGCATTATCAATGTAAACTGTTTCTTATCATTTCAAAACTAGCTTCATGTCTTTTCATTTTTTCATGCTTGAATCCAGCATTTGCATGCATTTGCTACTTACATTCCCAACATTCGATGGTAAAAATCCAACCTTTTGCTGCTTAAATTCCAACATTCGATGGCAATTGATTGCCAAATCCCAAATTCTTATGGTAAAATCTTGAAATTCGGTGCTTGCTGCCGTCTTAAATTTGTTAAGTCCTAGGATTTCATGGGGAACATCCCAATTTCCATCCACCTTGTTTGCAAAAAACATAGCAGATCTTGACGTTTCAGGTCATGGGCGACTCCAGTGCCGAGCCGAGCAGATCGCTGCGAGAGGCGTTTCATGGGGGACTTGCCTTGAAGGTCCCATTTTGCATGGGGAAAATATGGAGAAACTATGGGGAATGAGCAGATATAGGGCTATCTTTTCGGGCAAACACTAAACCCAAAGTCAGTCACACACACACATACACATACATACATACATACATACATACATACATACATACATACATACATACATACATACATACATACATACATACATACATACATACATACATACATACATACATACATACATACATACATACATACATACATACATACATACATACATACATACATACATACATACATACATACATACATACATACATACATACATACATACATACATACATACATACATACATACATACATACATACATACATACATACATACATACATACATACATACATACATACATACATACATACATACATACTACATACATACATACATACATACATACATACATACATACATACATACATACATACATACATACATACATACATACATACATACATACATACATACATACATACATACATACACAACGTTACGTTACGTTACGTTACATTACATTACGTTACATTACATTAATTACATACATACATACATTACATTACATTACATTACATTACATTACATTACATTACATTACATTACATTACATTACATTACATTACATTACATTACATACATACATACATACATACGTATTTCGGCATAAAGGATCTTGCGTCGCTGGAATGATGGTTCGTAAAGGGTAACTATCACCAAATTGCATTATTTCAACCTACTGAATCAGTATTGTTTATCCAGATGTTTTACATGGTTATATAAACGATTTTGGTCACTTTGGTCCATCGATGTCCTTTCATTCTGGTTAGTTAATATTGGTTGATAGGGGTAAACCATTTCACCACCGGCAAAGCAAAAACGTGACGAAGGTGTTTTCAAATGTTGCAGAAACAACCGGATGCGACCAGCTTCAACGAAAATGATCTGACAGGTGAAAGCGATGAGCGACATTATTATCGTGAAAAAGATGGCACGGCGCAGTTCCAATCTCTTGGCTGCCCTGGAGGTGGACACAGTCTCGCTTCGCTTTGGCAGATTCAGTAAACGTAAACGTCTTCGAACTTCTTAGGTGGATCACAAATAGCATATGAATAGTATATGAATCGGGGAAGATCCAGGTGTACCATTTTGAGATGTGAAACCAGGCATGGATTTGATCCATAGCCAAGTCAACTGATCGATGAACCACGCCAGGAAGAACGCGATCCAAGTACATGGATCATCACTGTGGAAGATGATGTGGTGTATCAAAGGTGGGGAACAGCAAACAAACAAGGGGAAAAACAAGGTACGCAGTTGATTCGGCGCCCTATGAAGGGTTATCGGTTTCAATTTCAGTTGTTCTTTGTCATTTTGATGGACATGTGGTATTCGTGGCATTTTTGATTATGCGTATGAAATTTCCATGTTTCCCTTTCCATGGCAGGCGCATGACTTTATAGTGAAATTGAATATTTCCCTACAGTGAAGTATCATTTTCTGATTGATGGCGCCGGAAAAAGCATTGGAATTCGAGTGGTCTAGTGAATGATCTGTTTCAGCAACTGCAGGGAAGCTCTTTTTTCAACATCAACGGCAGAGGATGTAAGTTCTTGGAAGTAAAACTGTTTTCACAGTTCGCATTTTGCCGCCGCATATAGGAGTAGGCACACTTAAAGCGCATTGGATTCACTTTGGAGTTCACCTTTTGCTGAAAACTCAGAGGACGCCAACTGGAATCCAACTGCTGCGTGCCAGCAATTGGCACATCCCCACCCTACCCCAACCCAAGACATTCAAAGCAAACACAGCTTCACAGGGCGCCGTATCAACCACCTGCCAAAAACGTAGAACAAGTGGCGGGAAACCACCGGTTTGAAGCATATCTATATCAATTTTTCCATCTCCTACAGTAAGGAATGATTGTTCCGGACTGACAAGAATTTATGGCATGGGTTGACAACATCACCCATTGATTTCCACCGAAACGGCGTGTTGAAAACGTAGTATTTACTCGTAGTGTGTCAGGTTGGAAAGGGCAGACCCCCGCAAAAACCAAGTTGGTACTTGTACTTGTACCAGATTAAACTGGTATTTCCACACACTCTGTAAGTCTTCTCAGACCACCAAACAGCATCCACAATTTTCAGGTCGACGACTTTTACTTTTACCTTTGCACCTTGGGTCAACTGACAGGGTCCCATCGCATCCGGATCGGTCAGGGACATGGTGCTGGCACTGGTGGTGGCAGCAGCTGCATTACCGAGCAATGTGGCGCCAGCTTTCTGGTGTGCACAAGCCTTTGTCCGGGTCGGCAGCTTGAGGCCAGGGCGGCCCAAACGGGCCAGTGAAACACTCAAAATTTGGTGGGTGAGGCTTTGCTAGTGGTTGAGAATAGGCATTCTTAATCAGACCCCTGTTTGGGAGTGACAACTTGCCCAAAGTGGGTTCAATTGTAGCGAAATTGTTGTTTGGCACCTATGAACTGGAGGCAAAATAAGGAGTCATGAGGAGTCGCTCATGTCATGATGATTTGCTTAGCTGGCTGCCAGATACAGCGGTCTTCCTGCTGGAAGTTCTGAAGGAACGGTTTTTGGATGGTGTTACAGCTTCGCAGGCGGGGATGGTTGCTGCTTGTGTGGATTCGGTTCTCTTGTAGTATGGCCAATGATCAATCTCTAAGTCTACTATATGAGTGGGGTTTCAGTTTCAGCATTTCAGCGCCTGCCAGCGACTTCAGGTGTGCTATACAAGCGATGGTTCTTCGATGACCAAGTCTTTCTCCTAGACAACGCAGGCTATTTGGTGCCTTGGCCCGGAGTTCGGTTTGTCGCTTTGTCGCAATGCACCAGAAGAAAGGTGCAGGTGCAAGCACAGAAATGGCATTTAATTAATGCCAAACTCATTTCCATTGGAAGATCTGCCGCAATTCGGAAGTGTTTGCGCTCATGAAACTTGAAAGAGAAACTAGTTTACAGATGTTTACAAAACAATATTGATATTGTTACACATCTTCTATGGTTGGAAACGGACGGGGCTGCGCACCCCAGGTGTCCCCAGCAACGTTTGTTTGAAGACTGAGCAACGTTTGTTCGAAGACTGTGGACTTTGGATATCTTCTATTGCACGGTCCTGCAATGCTATATTTACGTGCGCAGCAAAGGCTCGTGTGTACGCAACCAACCAATATTGTACTACTTTCTCAACCATTTGTGAGCACACATTTCTCACAAAATCCCAGTTGCCCAAAAAAGACTTGGTGTGTCAAAGGCTCCGGATGCATGCGTCAAACATGGCGACGTTTGGGCAGGAGGTTTTGCGCGATTGGGGGGGACGAGAGTGGAGTTGTCAAAGCGGGTCCAATGGTTCGCATCCAATTTCGATTCGGTTTCACATCAAAAGGCACCAGGATGCGTAGATGTGGGTGCCAATGTTTTTGGGGTTGCAGGACGTTTGCTTGCAATGTTGAGTTCAATAGAGTTATATTATATATACACATATAATGCACATCATATTTTTGTATATATATATATATACATACACACTATACAGTACATTATATCACATTTACATTTACAATTACATTTACATTTACATTACCTAATAATATGCAAACTCAAGGCTGGAGGTTCCCCTGAGCTTCCAGGAAGCTCCAGTCCAACGTAATCATGAAAGGAGTTGCTACGTTGAAAATGTGCTGTGATTGTTGTCTTGAAGGATGTTTGTTCTTGTATACAGATCCGCAGGCCACATGCTGAGCAAGGGTCACGGGGAGTTCTACCTGGTGACTCGGTCATCGTTCTGAACGCTGAGGGAAAGGCGGACATGATGGAAGATAGCTTCAAACATAATATGAACAAGCAACATTTGGAGAAGTGTGGAGATTCAGTGATCATGGCATGTCCAAATGTTGGTCTCTCCAATCACTGTAAGTGTAGTTGGTGAATCAGGAGGTTGGTTCTCAGCTGTGGGACCTGGACTGGTGAGGTAAATCCTGGCTTCATGTCTTTCACTGGAGGAATGCAAACGGCCTTTGGTCGAATCTTGTTGGCGCTTGATGAAACCCGGGTTTCGGCTTGGAGAAAAAAGTGAGGTGCCTGGGTTGGTATGATTTCCTGATGGGTCTACGTATTACACAGTATTTCTTGATATTTTCAACATATTTCAATAGTATTTCAATATGTTTTGGGTACCTGTGAGGCTCTGTGCTTCTGCAGGCAATCCATCGCTTGTGGCTCATTGAATCCCTAACCATGCCCGAACGTACAGCCTATATAATCCTTGGGTTTGTATGAAATAGGTTACTGTAAAGAAACGAAAAAAAACTGGTTGATCCGCACTTTCCCTTGACAATTGCCATTTGGCGGTATACCCCATTTTCAGACACATCGACGTGTTTTCCGTTTTCGCCCAAAATATGGTAGCATCGGTTTTGATCCATATCCATTTTGACCATTTTTGGCCGCTATGACCTATGATGAACTGAATGAACTCCATCCTTGGTCGCCACTGGCACCAAGGAGGTTTGATACGAGACTCAGAGGCCCACTGTGCCAGTTGGTTCGCTGCCTATTGGGGCGTCTTCGCTGAGGGCAGGTGTGGTTCATGGTGTGAAGTCTATGGAGCGTTTGAGGGATTGATTGATCCACCATCTATGGCAATCTTCTTGGAAAATGATGGAGAATGGTTGATCAGACGGTTGATTATGGATTACCATCTATATTAGATCTGATTAGCAGATTACCCATATATATTTATTATATTTCGGAGAGAGGTTGATTGACCGCCAACATTACACAAGCCAGACAAGCTCTTTGGGGCGCAATTATTGATGAATTGTTGTTTGGTTGCTATTTTAGCTTTGCCAATCGCGGGGGTTGACATCAGTGGGCTTGGGCTGCTGAATTGCGCTTAGTTTTAGGAGGGTTATTTTTAAAAAGTTATTTTTTTCCCGGTTAGGGATTGTTTTTTGATTTCTCGTTCCCAGCGTCTCTGCTTTTCTGCTTTTCCCTGCTTCTCCGCTTCTCCGCTTTTCTTTTCTCTGCTTTTCTCTGCCTTTCTCTGCTTGCCTGCTTTTCTGCTTTTCTGTGTTTTGTGCTTCTTTCCTTTTCTGCTTCTTTGCCCCCCTGCTTCTCTGCTTCTCTGCTTTTCCCTGCTTTTCTGCTTCTTTGATTCTCTGCTTCTCCGATTTTCGCTCCTTTTCTGCTTTTCGCTGCCCATAAACAAACCCTAAGAATTATCATATAAATGGACCCCAAACCAGCCCTAAATCAACCCTAAACCAGCCCCCCAAAAACGAAAGCAACTCGAAGTGAGCCCTAAACATACCCTAAAAGCTGAAACTAATCCCAAATAATCCCTACCGCAACTAACCCTAAATAAGCCCTAAACCACGCTTAAAAAACCCTAAACCAACCCCAAATAATCCTTGAACCAACCCTAAATAATGTCTAAACCAACCTTCAATGGATTGTAAACCAAGCCTAAATAGATCCTAAGCCAAGCCTAAATAAGCACTAAATCAACCCATATCAACCCTAAGTAGATCTTAAACCAAGCCTAAATGAACCCTAAAACCAGCCGTACTCTTAAACCAACCCTAAATAGATCTTACTGTAAATCAACCTAAAACCGGAAACCAACCTCAAACAAACCTTAAACCAACCCTAAACACACCCTAAACCAAACTTAACTAGATCTTAAGCCAACAGAAAGGGACGTTATAGAGGCCTCACTTTTACGGTGTTTTGAGCAAGTCACTAGAAAGCATCTTTGATGAACATATTTATCTAATGTTAATTGCATTCCGGTTCTCTGCTTGATCTTTTGTGTGTCATTCAGTCCATCACACAGCATATTAGTATATAATAGTATATATTAGTACTCTGATGAGAAGACGGTGCTTCGAGTGACATGTGTAACGGAATCTTTCTGTAAAACAGTTTATCAGTTCTTGAGGTCTCGCCCGTACTGGCATGACAGGGATAGTTATGAGGATCTCAAGGTCAAGACGGAATGGGACTTCCCCTGTTGGATTTTTTTCTGTTCCCTACAGAAACATTTCATTGCCGTGTGATTGGAACACCCTTCAGGTATGGCTCCCGGACTCTCCACAAACATGTGCTGAATTGGTTGCTCAAGTTAGTTATTTACCTTGTGAACCATAGTGTGCATTTTTTGTAGAATCGTCTCATTTTGTTGCATTCCGAGATCAATTCCTTCCATTGCTTTGCTGACCATGTCAAAGCAAGACTGCCCAAAGCCACTGCTGCATCCAAACTCCTTGCCCTCCTTTTTTCGAACCCATTGTATTAATCCCACTTTTCGCCTCCTTCTTTATCAATCTGCCGTTCAACCTATCTTTTTTTCTCTATCAAAAGTATTGTTCCAATTGTTCCCACTCCAGCCGAATTTGCCCGCCTTGACGCCTTGCACTTTCGGGTTCTTCACACAATTTTAGGCGTTAAACCTTCTTTTTATCATCGCGTCCTTCAAAGAAGATTTGAGCCATGTTCCAATTCTCAGCTTCAACAGCTTGCCAATTCCCATGGCCGTCATATTTTCACACCCTCTCAACTTGCATCTACTAGACGTTTACAGCTCCTTGGTCACTTATTGCGCCACCAAGATTCTCTTGAATATCATTGCTGTTGCCAGCCCTTTCACGCCTATCGACTCATTCCGTTCTGACTCCACTTTCCGGATAGGCCGCCCCCGACCCCGTTGGTCCGAATGAACTCCCTCCGAGGCTTTCCGCCGTTCTTCTTTTATTTCCCCTCCCTGTACCGACCTCTCCTCGGAGCTTTATAATTGCCAAACTTCAGCTGAAGTCTCTGATCTTCATGGTGACCCTGGGGGTTGAATTCCTTCCTAGTTTAATAATACTACATTGTACATCATTGTACCGTACAGTGATCTTTCGAGCGCAGCCCAGACAGAGTTAGAAAGTCACCGCGGGTAGACCCTCTCCTCCAAAGAGACAACGCCAAGTACAATCATATATTTGCATATATTAAATGTACATTTCTATTAAATTTCATTCATCCCTTTTTTTTGCTGATTGAATCTTCGCTGCACTTTTGAGAACAAGCAGGTTGGGCTGATCCATACAGGTCCTGTTCGCTTTGAAAAAGAAGAGTCCGGGTCTTTGTGGGAGTGCGCTTTTTGGTAAGTTTTATGATTTGGGGATGGGTCAAAACCCTTGTACCCCTGGTGAACATCAAAACAGCTGGTAAATGGATGTTCATCCCACTAAAACTGGTATTAATAGGTATTGACCCATACCCTTATGATTTATGTATTGAATAATGTAGAACATGAGTCATTTCAAACATTTCTGAAAGAAACGCACCAACTCTAAAACTTTTAAACAAACTCTTCAAAGCACCTAAAACCAATTCCCCAAAACCTAAACCAACCCTAAAACCAAACATGAACCCGAGTTTCAAACTACCATGTTACATGAACAGTTTGAGCATCAAAATGCCGCACATACCATGGAAAATGAGAGGTGCAAATTCAAAAATGTTGCAAATACCGTTGAGATGGCGGCTTCCGGTTCCAAATGGCTGGAGATAGCATGGACAATGAACAGAACTGGAGTCCAAAGAAATCCTATATCATCTGAAAAAATAATATTCCCAAAACAATTCCGGAGCGCCTTAGTTTTAAGACTGTTGGCCCCGAAACCTGGATGCTTTATAATTAAATATGAACTTGTCCAAATGTGGTGGGTCCCTTACAAGTGATGATTTTGGATTTGGGTCCATCGGAATTTTGGGGTAGCTGGTGCGCCGTAGGCCGGCCAATATCTACAGACATCCTCACTTTCAACGGCGAGAGAAGGACCAAAAACCGTTCGGTACAGTCCTTGTCGCCTGGTGCTGGTGTTTGGACTGGTTGGAGGCTCTCTGACTCCGTTTTGTACTTATTCAGTTCACCATACTTGGATATCCTTGGAGTATCAACCATTTACCAGCCACTTCTATCTCCAAATCCGTCAACCTCAAAGCCTCAAGAGCGATTCGTTGAGGACCTGAAGATGCTGTCCATGTTTGGCGACTTGAATCGGAACGGATCCTTCCTGGAATCCAGAGCTCTGGATGGGAGAAACAACTCGTTGAGCTTCTTCTTTGAGAAGGACTGGATTTATCAAACTGGTTTGATCATTCCACATCATCTAATCAATGCTAATCAACCAGACCATACCAGACCATACCAGACCATACCAGACCCCTGTTTGGTCGACGCTGTTCTGTTTATTTGTCTGTCCCAGGTTCAAAGCCAACCAGTGTATCCTTGAATCAATATTCAATCAATATTCATATGGCAGATTTTACCACATTTTTTCATTCGTTATATCACAATTTTTCCATGTGAAACCAGATGGATGGGCCCCATGACGATCGCGCTTGTTTTTTAAAAGCCTCGAGGAACTGGGCTGGCGAGGCATCTTGATCGAACCCTCAGAGATCCAGCCTCCTTTGTTGGGAGATAGGAATGGATCTCTGGTGATGCAAACTGCCATCTGTGGTCAGGTGGGGAATGGTGGGGAGCAAGGGCATGCAATGCCGCGAATATCTATTGTATTCATTTTTTTAAGGTATCTAATTATGTGCACACCGTATACCTATATAACTATATATACCAGATAGTGCCCGGCCCGCGCCAGGGTGGAAGTTTCAAACATGGGAAATGGCTATAGGAAATCAATGGCCTAGAGGAATATTTTTGAGATGCAGAAGCCGTGAGCGGTTGAAGCTGTGAGGTGCCAATGACATGACATGAAAGAATCCGTGCACAACTGAATGAATGAACCAATGAACCAATGGATCAATGAATTCATGAATCAATGAGGCAGCGAAGCAGTGACTCAATGAATCAGCCAACCAGTGAACCAGTGAATCGATGAGTGAATCAATGATTCAATGAACCAATGAATCAAAAATTCAGTGAATCAATAAGCAGTGAATCGATGATTCAGTGGAACAATGATTCAGTGAATCAATGCATTAATGAATTTAGTGAGCCGATGAGTCAATGAAGCAGTGAACCAGTAACCAGTGGATCACTGAATGTACAGCGTGAAACAGATCAGCCAATGAAGCAGTAAATCAGTGAAAAATTGATACATGTCCAATATGAAAAATACTCTAATAGATACTGTCCATGTTTTAACTTCATATATATATATATGATATGTGTATTATTTATTATTATTTAATATAGTTTTTTTCATAATATATGTAGTATATTATATGTATAAACAAAAATATCATTTGCGTAATATGTACTGTATGTATATATAAATATATACATATACACATGAATGTAATGTATTTGCGCAATACTGTAATATTATTTATATGTATATATATATATTATAATATAATATAATATAATATAATATTATATTATATTATAATTCGTGCAACATGTATTACATCATCTGGCTTCCACGACCAAAGCAGGGGTTGTGTAAAAGGTTGGTTTGTGTAAAAGTGGTTTGTGTAAAAACTGGGCTGTGAAAGCTGGTGGGTGCAAAAGGTAGTAAATTTATCCAAAAGTTGGTTTCTGTACAAACTGGTCTGTGAAAAAACTTATTTGTTAAAAAACTGGTTCGTAAAAACTGGTTTGTAAAAACCGTTTGGTGAAATAAAAGGTGGTTTGTGTAAAAGCGTGTTTGTCTAAAAGGTGGTTTGTGTAAAAGGTGGTTTCTGCAAAAATTGCTTAGTGTAAAAAGAAGAGTGTTTGTCTAGAAACTGGTTGCTGTAAAAACTGGTTTGTGTGGAAACTTGTTTGTGCAAGACCTTGGAGATTGAACAGAAAGGATCCAAGTTGATAGATGCCTTGGAGGCATGGCTGGGCGCAAAAGCTGCATTTTAGCACCTACGGCTGCTTGGAACGGGCTGTAAAATGCGGAGAAATCGTGGACAAAAAAGTGCTGCACCCGGCGAGCTGGAACAACGACGGAGAAGACGCAGATGGGATGATGAAGGATGAAGGAAGGGAATAGGAGAAGATGCTGATGAGGAGGATGATGGTTGAGACCACCTAGATGACGATGTAAAGACGATCACTGCGAGTTTGCTTGATAGACTACACAAGAGCAAACGGGACTAGACTATACTATAGTAACTGTGTTGGGGGGGCGGGGCAGCCGAACAAAAAATCAGTCGAAGAGAAACCTACAGGTACAAGTAGATCTCAACCTAAAGCTATAGCATAGATGTCAACCTAAAGTTAGAACAAACTCAAACCATTGCTGTAGCTAAAGCTTGAATAAGATCAAGGTATTGATAGCTAGGACTAGAAGTCGAATCCAAACTAGAACAAGAGCAAAATATAGCTGTAGCTGGAACTAGAACTCCATCTCAGACCAGAACAAATTAAAACCAGGGAACTATTTATAGAAGAAACAGAATAAAAAATTAAGATTATACAACCAAAGCCAGGAGATGCTGTAAAACTAGGACTCAATCGAAGGTGTACCAAGCCTCAACCGAAAGGCTGTACCCAAACGAAAAGAAAAGTGTGCAGATACATGTAGCAATCTAGAGCTCAAGCTAAAGATATGTCAAGGTTTGTGGCAAGAACAACAAAACACGCCGGCAAACCGGCAAATTGTATTGAATATTACATATACGTGTATATATATAATATACACATTTACCAATGTACTATATACAGGTAATACATACATATGTAGCGTATCTATATATACATACATGCAATATATATAATATATTGTAACATACATTTAACATATGTGTATATATATATACATAGTGTGTATGTAGTACAATACATGAATGAACAAATAAACAGGTAAAGGAATACATAAGATATATGAAGATATACTTATGTACATATCAGTGGGCCTGTTTTTATCGCCATCAACTACGAAGGAAACCCTCAGTTAGGGAAGCTACATAAGAGCAGTAGATTCTCCAGTAGGTTCTCCAATAACTGGTCTGATATTGAATGATTGAATGTGCTGAATTTTTATCAACTGTTCTAATAGTTTGACCTTCCAAAACAAATTCCAAGAAATTTACCAAATCTATTGTAGTGTGTTCTTTCCTCGGTTGAACATATTGTTTCATCGCAAGGCCGGTGCGAAGCGTACCTGGCTGGAGGCATTTGATGGCAAATCCAATTTGCCAGGCGGCCGCTTTGGCCGATGGGACGGAATACTTTTCTAAGGGGATGAGCAAACAATGTACTGGACATGTAACGACATGTACGCTATTTGGATGTGAATGATGTGAATGATGTGATTTGATGTGATTTGTTTTTGCGGATATCCCACAGGTTTTTGGGGATGTCTTGGGCACCAATTGGCTTTGTTCAGACGCTCGCCTTTTTTGTTCCAATGGGCCCTCTGATGGTTTCGCGATTCTACGAATTTCCCATGGAAATTCTTATACCATACCTGACGTTGAGAACATTTCAACATAACTAAGCCATACTAAGCTCATTTAGAGGCTCAACCACCATAACCCAGCATTTTTTCGGTCCAAATCTTCAAAGTCAAGGTGAATGAAATGATTCCAGCAATTTTGAAATCATGCCTTTTATCCCTGGTGATTTGGACAAATCTTTCTTGGGTTCCCCCAGAAGCATCGGTCTCGCTTCAGCCCGTGGATCGCCAGGTGTTGCAGCCTTTGAGGATTCTCTCGAGAAAGAGTTCGTGAGGTCACCTGCTTCGCTAGTTGTGATTTGCTCAACCAGCTGCGCCGGTTGAGCCTTGATCCCTGGTTGATGAGTTGTTGAAAATGGGGATTTAACATGATTTCACGTTGTTGATATAACCCGATTCCCCCTTGATTAAGACACACCACCCAGAAAACATGCTGGATGTAGGGGATGAAATCACATATTTGGGATCATAGAATGAGGGTGTTTGATATGAGGGGAATGGGATCACTCATAGTTTTTTTTTAAGCGTCATTATGGGGATATTATGGAGAAATGATGGTTGATTGATGATGAGTTAGGGGTTACGCACTTTATACATTGGGTGTTAGATTAACAAACCATGAATGAACTGTGAATCCTGTTCTTAATCAACCAGTATACAATGGAATGAAACAGGGTTTGATGAACACTGCTCATCTTGGGTTTGCAATTCGTGATATGGGGATGGGTCAAAACCCTGGTACCTAGTGAACCCCAAAATAGCTGGTAAATGGATGTTCATCCCACTAAAACTGGTATTAATAGGTATTGACCCATACCCATATTCCTGCATGTTCTGCCTTAAGTTTCCTCACCAGATCTTCGCATTTCTTCTGATTTGCAGGTTGATGGACTTCACTCGGGAAGTGCGACGAACACCCTTGAGATGTCGACAGCTGAAGGATATTCTGCAACAGGCGCCACTGTGTCGTATGCTTCAGTTTCTGTTGAACAATACAGTATCTACCCTCTGGTGGTGTAGCATAGCTATGGAAAATCCTTGTTTAATTACTGATGATATATCCATTCAAACGGTCAAACAAATGGTGATTTTCCAGAGCAAGCTGTTAAATTGCCAGAGGGGAATTGCATTGCTGGCATTGCTCTGGCAGGCTGAAATGCCGAAATTGCATTTCTTGGCTTTAGATTGCAGTTGGGATGCTATGGATATCCTTTCCAAGTTTAACTTTCAGGCGTGGCTGTTGGGAAAAAAGGGTCCCTGGCTGTTGGATTCACAAATGACACGGCTTCATATGATGGGTATGTGTCAAAACCCTGGTACCCTAACGAACCCAATATAGATGGGTAAATGGATGTTCATCAGCAAGATATTTGGACAAAAGGTTTTGACTCATATCTATATGGCTTCCATGTTCCCCAAGGTCGTCATGGCCATGGCCACATGGCCACATGGCCACGGATCCAGGACCATGACATTGATGTGATCTATTTGGAGGTGACGCGGTCAAAATGCCGATTTCTGACGCGCTGGACACATCCTTTCAGGTGTGCGAAAGGATGGGCTTGGCAGGGTGTGTTTGGCATGGCAGTCCCATAGTCCCATGGGAAAAATAGGCCCCGGGTGCGAAGTGGTCCCATTGGGTTGCCGAGTAAAGGGTCGCTTTCCATGGAGAAAGGTCTTGGTCCTGGTCCTGCGAAAAGATCTTTGAAAAGCCGCTGAAAGATCCCTGGCTGCAGCCATAAATCTGATAAATCTGCGGCGTTGGGTCACTTTGTTGGAGTTACATGGAATTACTGCAACCATCCAAGTCCTATCTCCCATTTGGTGCTGGCAACAGGGTCGCTTGCCGAGCAGCGCCCAGACGTACACTAGATGGGTAAAGAAAGGCAAATAATTATGGCAGATAGCATAGCTACATACATACATATATATATAATAAATCTACATGATGTATGTACTGTATGCCTGTATGCCTGTATGTTTGTATGTCTGTATGTCTGTATCTCTGTATGTCTGGCTGTCTGGCTGTCTGTCTGTAATGTATGTAATGTATGTAATGTATGTAATCTATGTATGTATGTATGTATGTAATGTAATGTAATGCAATGCAATGCAATGTAATGCATTGTATTGTAATGTAATGTAATGAAATGTAATGTATGTATGTATGGTTAGATTATGTTATGTTAGGTTATGAGACCCGCTTTTAACCCTTACAAGCGAGTGTTAAAAAGTGGGCTATGCGAGGGTTAGTATCGTTTCTGCTGAAAAAGTTAAAGATATATGTTTGAAAGGTTAACATTTCCCACAGGGTTAGAGAAGTATGGTGGTAATGGTAAGGAATTGGTAGTGTAAGGGTTTGAAAAGGAACTTGATATAAGGGTTAGGCGTGCTCGTGGTATTATATGTATTGTATGCATTGTATGTATTCTATGTATTGTATGTATTGTATGTATTGTATGTATTGTATGTATTGTATGTATTGTATGTATTGTTTGTATTGTATGTATTGTATGTATCGCATGTCTTGTGTGTATTGTATGTATTGTATTTATTGCATGTATTGTATGTATTCCATGTATTCCATGTACTGCATGTCTTGGATGTCTTGGATGTCTTGTATATGCATTGTATGTGTTGTTGTATGTATTGTATGTATTGTATGTCATGTCATGTAATGTATTTGTATGTAGTGTATGTAATGTTTGTATTTATGAAATTGTAATGTGATGTAAATGTAAAATTTTTAAGTAAAATAATGTAATGTAATGTATGTATGTGTGTGTAGATAGACAATAGACGTATTGTTCTTTGACTCCAAGCCATGTTCCGCGATAACTATTGTCCAGAAGGTTGTTGACTCCCGCTGGCCAAAACTTTGAAGTTATTTAGAGGTTCACGACCTCCACCTGGGTGGTGAAGCAAGAATTGCCAGGATTTTGGCCCATATTTTTTGCCTGAAATCAATTGAGTTGACACTGAGGACCTACTTGCTTCCAATAGTTATATCCTGGTTGACACGATTTTGGTTGATATTGGTGGACTTCCGTCTCCTGGCTGCAGTTGGTGGTGCAGTTGGGCAGCCCTTAAGCCCTACCTTAAGCCCTACCGTTCTTGGGGGTCACCTTTTGGGAGGGGCTTGGGGATTGCCACGGCAATGAGGAGCTTGGCACTCAAGCAGTTTTTCTTTCACTATGCAACTTGGCTGATTCACCATGAAACTTGGGCAGATTCACCACACTTGGCTGACCAGTTCAGCAATCAGTGCTGGTTCAAGGCTTCTAGACTGCGATTATCTCAGGTCATGAGCAAGAAAGGGCTAGAACCGAAATTGTCACATCACCCATAGCCAGATGTAAGCAGCTCCTGATTGCAAGGCCACAAGTACTCCGTCTCCACAACTAACTAATGATGAATGACCAGAGCTGCAACTACTCTTTTAGATCTCGGATTATTCTGGTAAAACGCATCAGACCAACTCAGCTTTTGGGTGTGCCAAACTCCCAAGAGTGTCTTGAAGACCTGAATACATACTGTACCCATAAGAAGGCAACAGGACCGCCTGAGAATCATCTTGCAAACGCATTTTTGCAGAGCCAGGCAATGCATGTGACGGTGGGGCTCTTTTTCCGTCGCGAATCCCCTGAGCCGGAGCCCCTTCAGGACTCCACAGAAAGGAAAGGGCTGACGGATGGCTCAACTAAATCAAGGAGATTCCAGATGGTTCCAGATTTGCAACCTGACAATTGCCATGTCACCCAGCTTCAAGATTTGGATTGAGTTGGCATTTTGATGCAATTTGACAGGTGCACGCATGCTTGAAATCGGTCAGTCTTTTTGATTTCCAACCCAAACTACACTGAGTAAAGTGGACGACATGTGGATCTTCACCTGTCCCGCAAACCCACAGTCACGTCCCAAATCATTCCTTTGGAGTATTGTTCGGCCTTTTTATTTGCATCAAGTTTGAGACCAGTATATATATATATATTATCATCTACATTATACATACATTACACATACATTATACATACATTACACATACTTTATACATACTTTACACATACTTTATACATACTTTATACATACTTTATAATTACACACTTTATACATACTTTATACACACTTTATACATACTTTATACATACTTTACACATACTTTGGACATACTTTAGACATACTTTATACATACTTAATAAATACTTTAGATATACATTATACATACATTACACATACATTATACATACATTACACATACATTATACATACATTATTCATACTTTATACATCCTTAATAAATACTTTAGATATACTTTATACATACTTAATTAATACTTTAGATATACTTTATACATACTTTATACATACTTTATACATACTTTATACATACTTTATACATACTTTACACATACTTTGGACATACTTTATACATACTTTATACATACTTAATAAATACTTTAGATATACTTTATACATACTTAATAAATACTTTAGATATACTTTATACATACTTTATACATACTTTATACATACTTTATACATACTTTACACATACTTTGGACATACTTTAGACATACTTTATACATACTTAAAAAATACTTTAGATATACATTATACATACATTACACATACATTATACATACATTATACATACTTTATACATACATTATACATACTTTATACATACTTTATACATACTTTATACATATTTTATACATACTGTATACGTACTTTATACATACTTTATACATACTTTATACATACTTTATACGTACTTTTTACGGACTTTATACGTACTTTATACGTACTTTATACATACTTTATACATACTTTATACATACTTTATACATACTTTATACATACTTTGTACATACTTTGTACATACTTTATACATACTTTATACATACTTTATACATATTTCATACATACATACATACATCCGTCCGTCCGTCCGTCCGTCCGTACGTACGTACATAGATACATAGATACATAGATACATAGATACATAGATACATACATACGTACGTACGTACGTACGTACGTACATACTTACTTTATGCGTACATACATACATACATGCAGACAGACAGACATACAGACATACAGACATACAGAGATTCAGACATACAGACATACAGACAGACATACATATTACAGTACATACAGACATAGAGACACGTACATACGTACATACGTAATTACATACGTACATACAAACAGACATACATACAGACAGACATACATATTCAGACAGACATACATACATACAGACATACTACATACATACATACATACAGACAGACAGACATACATACAGACAAACATACATACAGACAGACATACATACAGACATACCTACAGACGGACAGACATACAGACGGACATACATACATACAGACAGACAGACATACAGACAGACATACATACATACAGACAGACATACATACACGCAGACATACACATAGACAGACATACATACATACAGACGACATACATACATATACATATACATCAGACAGACAGACATACATACAGCCAGACATATATACATACATACAGTTAGACATACATACAGTTAGACATACATACAGACCGACATACATACATACATACATACATACAAACAGAGATATACATACATACAGACATACAGACAGACAGACATACTTTCACACAGACATACATACAGATATAGATACATACAAACAGACAGACATCCACACACATATACATACAGACAATCAGACATACATACAGATAGACATACATACAGACAGACGGACATACAGAAAGACAGATATACATAGAGACATTCATACATACAAACAGACATACATACAGACAGACATACATATTCAGACAGACATACATACAGGCAGACATACACACATACAGACATACATACATACACACAGACATACGTACAGACAAACAGGCATACATACACGCAGACATACACATAGACAGACAGACATACATACATACATACATACAGACAGGCACACATACAGACAGACATACATACATACAGACAGACATACATACAGATAGACAGACATACATACATACAGACAGACAGACATACAACAGACAGGCTTACATGTAAAATTACAGGTAGCTGCTGAACCTGTCTGTTGTACAGCTGACGCTGCGCACTGTTGCAGCAAACCTTTGTTGCACACGCTGTATTGTTGTATTGCCAAACTGTTGTGTTAACAGTTGGCTACCGGGCTGACTCAAGGCCTTATGTTGGGCCGAGATGTTGAACCAATAGACATGTTGGAAAGGCATGGTTGGTATTTAACACATCCTCTTGAATTGGTGTTGCACATCGTCGCACACCATTTCACCACTATTCACATGCTGAACTACACCAGTATTATCGGATATGTTGATGTTGACAGAAAGAATGTCTGTTGATCAAATGTTGATCGCAGTTTTTCTTATTTGTCTGAGCCGTCTGTTGATTTCCCTCTCACTTGCTGTGGTAGTGCAAGTCCATGCATCACTATTCTGCTTTGTTGGTTTGATGCCTAAAAGGCATCAGGATGTTGTTTGATCACCCTCTTGTTGGAAGATGATCAACCTTCCTGTTGTTCAACCTCATTATCTTCCATGTTGTCGTCTTCAGCTGGCCTGTTGTGCAGCCTCCATGTAGGTCTCCCAGCTGAAAGTGTTGTTGACTCACTCACAGATCATGTTGTTTCCTCGAAGCCTTTCTGTTCTCTTTGTGCCTCCCAACTTCAGCTGTTGCATCTCATGAAGTGCAGGTTGTCAGTGCCCAAGTCCCATAGTCGTTGGAATTCCTGTTGAGGAAGCCTGTTGAGGCATGTTGCCCCAGCATAGTGGATTGCTTGTAGTAGGGCTCGCCAATGACCGCTGTCGTTGTTGGTGACAACGGCTGTTGGGAAAACATAGTTGTAGGCCCAAAGAGACCTGTTGGACCATGACAAAGTTGTGGCGACCTTTGCCATGACTGCCTGGTCGTTGTTGGACATCAGTGTCCAATGTTCCGTCGAGGAAATTTCATCTGTTGTGAATTTCACTGTTGATCCACATTCCACTTGGAGTTGAGGCATGGTGTAGGCCCTGTTGAGCAGATTCATGGTCTTGTTGCCAAGCCGAACGAAGTGTTGGTCCTTGCTGACCGTAACTGAGGTCAAAACGTACTGCTCCTTGTTGGCAGTCACAACGTGTCTGTCTGTCGCGTGATAGAAGGCTGTTGTGACAGCTCCTGTTGGGCTCTTCGACAAAATCATCTTGTCGAAGCTGGGCATCAATGTTGGACCATGACAAAGTTGTGGCGACCTTTGCCATGACTGCCTGGTCGTTGTTGGACATCAGTGTCCAATGTTCCGTCGAGGAAATTTCATCTGTTGTGAATTTCACTGTTGATCCACATTCCACTTGGAGTTGAGGCATGGTGTAGGCCCTGTTGAGCAGATTCATGGTCTTGTTGCCAAGCCGAACGAATTGTTGGTCCTTGCTGGCCGTAACTGAGGTCAAAACGTACTGCTCCTTGTTGGCAGTCACAACGTGTCTGTCTGTCGCGTGATAGAAGGCTGTTGTGACAGCTCCTGTTGGGCTCTTCGACAAAATCATCTTGTCGAAGCTGGGCATCAATGTTGAGCAGCGTGGGCTCGTTGGACCCTTGTTCACGGCGATGTTGTCAACAAAATGTTGACTCTCAAAGATTGCACAAATCGAACTGTTGAATTCTTCAAACTGATGAGTTCCGAGCTCAGCAAAAAAAGACATGTTGTGTATCACAGACATGTTGTGTGGGACGTGTACGTATACTCCACCATGTAGTGCACATTCACGTTGAAGTAGTACGTGTGGTAGTACATGTCGAGAATCTTGTTGAAATACTGTTTGGGATATGATGTTGACATACTCCATGATGTAGTTGCAGCGAGGGCCTGGATCAACTATTTTTGATCCCATGGCTTAAGTGTGTGAAACCTATGCTTCAGTGAAGGTTGAGTTGCTGGATGCCAAGTCCAGCTTGTTGAAGGTGTTGTTGCAGAGTCTCTGTTGAGACATACTTGGTCAATATGTCTGCTGGGTTGTCGTTTGTGTGAACTTTGATTAGTCTCACGTAGTCGTGTGAAATCAATTGTTGAATGAAGAGGTGTTTGAGTTCGATGTGTTTTGCCTTCCCTGCGGATCCAATGCTTGTGGCCATGCTCTTGCCACTTGATGAGTCTGTGTAGATCTTGATGTTGATCTTGTTGATGTTGAGAAGTTGAGAAGTTCCATCGGGAGGCTTCTAATGTGAAGTGCTTCTGTTGCCCCAGTGTTCATGGCATATAGCTCAGCCCTAGTGCAGAGGCTAGAGAGTACAGTTGTTGCCTGTGTTCTGCTTCCATGGTTCATTGTTGTTCCAAGTAGTGCGATGAGAAATCCTGTTGTGGATTTCCTTGTTGTTGGACATCCTTTTGCTAGAAGCTTCACTGTTGGTCGAATGATCTGCTTGTAGTGCTTTGCTCCTTCGATGTACCTGAGAAGGTGCTTCAGCTTTTGTTGATCGGCTGCTGTTGGCTGCTGCAATGCTCTTGCTACTTCTTTAGTTGCATAGCTGATGTTATGTCATCCATTGGAGTTTCCCGACTGCTCGTCTGTATTGAGCATGTTCCTCTGTTGAAAGCGGTTGGTCATGGTCTGCCGTTGTTGCCTTCAGTGCTGATGTGCCTGGTGCTGGTGCTGGCTTGCTGTCCTGCAGATTGTTTCTGTCAGAAGTGTTGTGATGTAGTCATCTGACAGACTGATCTCGTAGTGCTCTCCTCTGTTAGTAATGTTCCTGCCAAGGAATGCCACTGCGTTTCCTGTTGACATGTACCTATAGCCTTGAAGAGCGTGTTGATGGTCTGTTCCTCTCCCAGGAAGAAAAGGTCGTCGACCTAGGCCAAGACAAAGCACTTGCGTGCTTCTGTCATGTAGATGTTGGGTTCAGCCGTCAGCCGTGCTGTGGTGAGTCAAATCTGTTGAAGGACTTCTGCCAGGTGTTTCTGCCATGCTTTTGGACTGCTCCGTAGTCCGTAGATAGCTTTCAGCAGTTTCCATACGATGTTGTCCTCCGGACCGGATTGTAGAAATTGTTTGGCGGGTACATGTAGAGGTCCGCTGTTGCTGCTGCCGCATGTAAAAATGCTGTTGAGATGTCTCCTGTTAGACCAATCCATCCGTCGTTGCATGCTAGTGTCAGGAGTGTTCTCAACACAGAAAATGTGTGTTGACGCACAGATGTCATCCAAGTCAGTCACTGTTTCTGTAAATCCTTTTGCGACAATTCTTGCTCGGACTTTGTTGCCCTTGTCGCGTAGGACCGAGCGTGGCTGGATGATGTTCTTGCTATGTTCTGGTGTCAGAGTGTCGATGTCAACCTCCATGTAAACCTGCTGTTGCTTCATTGAGAGGATCTCCTGCTTCATCCCTTCATTTGTCTCCTGTTTGTCAAGTCCATCTGTGTTGTTCACAATGGGTTCAAGGAGAATCCTTTCTGTCTGTTGCTCTGTCGCATCTTCACAGGAGTAAGCTGTAATCTCTCCTCCATGTCTTTGTCTTAATTGTGACATTTGTGATTTGGTGTTCCGGTGTTGGCTCTGGGCGTGCTGACGCTTCTGGTTGTGTTGGGGTTCGTTGTTGCTTTGTTGAATTTCCTTCTGCTATGTTATCTGCCAGGTGTCGCTTTGCTGGTGATGGCAATGCGGGTCTGCTGTGACAACTTGTTGGTGCTGTGGCCATTGGCGAACTGGCCAATGTTGGTCCTGTGCTTGCCATTGGTGTGTCCTTAATTTCTCTTGGGGGAAGTTGTGGTCCACCTTTTGCCTGTGCTGGCACCGCTGGTGCTTGTTCCACAGGTGTTTGCGTGTCTTTGGTTGCTGTTGGTCTTCTGGGTGGATGGAAGATCATCGGTGCTTGTAGCTGTGCTTGTGATGTTGGCGGTGGTGCCATGGTATGTCCGGTTCTGCTGATGACATCAAACATTTGTCTGTCATACTTGTCTGGCTTGGGCATGCGTCTGATTGTGCTTCCTCTGACAACTTTGTTGCTGATGCCCAGGAGTGTTGCTCCTGTTGCTGTATCTCTTCCAAGCCAAATGCGTTGGAAGAATCGCTGTTCCGTCTTTGGTAGTTGTTTGACTGTGGGTATAGGTATTGTACTGCTTCTCCAAACTCGCAGAGTGGCGCTCTGCGGTCTTTGTTCCATCTGCGGAAGTAGCTGGTGTTGCCATCCGCATGTGTTGCGTACCTGTTGAGTAGATACGCGATGTGTTTCACCAGCCATGGTACGATTGCGTGCTTGCTGGCGATTGTCTTGTTGTAGTGTTTGCTGGTGATTGTCCTGTTGTAGTTTTGTTGTAATTGGGCTCTGAGTGTTCTGATGTCCCATCCGCTGACCCGTGCTTGTGAGCTGTATGCTGGTGATTGCGTGGTGGTGATTTTGCCGCCCATTTTGCTTGCTGCTGTTTGTAGAAGTGCTATCAGATCGCCCCCTTGATCTGATTGTAGGATGGTGCTGCTGAGTACTGCTTGTACTCTGCCGCATTTCATGAAGACTGATTGGATGCAGTTGACATGGTATTGGTCTTGTTGCTTATCTCCTACCGTTGTTGCCATAGCCATGCCTGTTTCCACGTCAATCCCAGTGAGTATTGCGGTTGTTGTTGGTTCTACTGCTGTCTTGAAGTAGCAGAAGTCAAATTGTACTACTGGCATTTTGCTCGACTGTTTTGGATGATTGTCTGCTCTACCCTTGTTGGCTACGCATGTTGGACGCCAACTTCTGAAAGGTAGGTGTGTAAGGTCATGCTCTGCTCTTTCCTGTTGTGTTGGTTGTGCTGGTGCTGTGAGTCCTCTTGCTTTTTTGCTTGTTGTGGATCTTCTTCATCCACGTCACGTACCTCATCTTTATATGAGGTGCTCTCCTCAAAGTTTGTCAAGCCAGTCCATGGGACAATGAAAGTTGCTTGTCGCTTCGTTGTCCAATCGTGATCGATCCTGTACCATCTTGCTCCTGATGTTGGCTTGACGATTGTTGTTGTCCTTTCAGGGATCAGCTTTGTGACATCTGGCCCATCTTGCGTCTGTTGTGGTATGTAAAGTTCTGTTCTGGGCTTTTTGCGGATTCTTTTCCACAGATGTCCTTCACGCATCCAATAGTCTTCTGTTGTTGCAAGTTCCTTTGGTCGTGGAATGCTTGTTGCTGGATATGGTTGCTGTTCACTGCTAGGCTGTTGCTCATTGCTTGTTGTCATCTCTTCTGGCCTCTCTGGCTTCCTTTGGATATCTCCTTTTCTGTTGTGCTTGTTCCTGCGGTTGCTGATTGGGTGCCCGGATGCTTTGTTTGATGTTGCCGGTGTTGCAATCAGTGGCTTTGGTGGTCATGCATTCTTCTTGACCTATCCTTGAACCATGTTTCACCTTTCCATGCTGTGTTCAGCATCCTCTTCTGTTGACTGTGCTCAGGGCTGTGGAGTTTCTCCTCAAAATCCTCTGTTGTGCCGTCGTGTTTGTGGGCTATTGTTCTTCTGTCATCCTCAAGCTTGTCCATCGGAACTGGACATTTTTGGTCTGGCGTGTATGTTGCTTTGCGCTTGGCTTTGTGGAGTCTCACCAAGTATCCTTGATTGTTGTATGTCCAAATGTCGTGTTGGTGTGTCACCCATTGTGCTCCTCGTCATGTCAAGGCGATGGGCTATATTGTTGCTTTGATTCCTTGTTGCGTGTTGTGGACGTCAAGCTTGTAGTTGGGTAGTGTTCCTGTGTTGTTCACAGGTAGGAAGTATGTTCCTTCCTTTGCTCGTAGTTTTGCTTCAAACCTGTTTGGATGTGTGATTGTTGGTTGCTCACCGAGGTGGATTGTGAAGCCTTGTTCTGTCAGTCTTGTTTCTGACAGTACTGGTTGTGAAACCGAGCACACATAGAACGGGATCGCAATCTGTTGGTTGCTCTCATTGGCCATGTACCCCATTTGTATCCATAGACCTGCATGGGGTCTTCTGTTGCTGTTCTCAGGTTTGGCTTCTCTTGCTCAGGTATGTCATACGTCTGCGTTGTTGAGGCAAACCAAATTGGGGAAACATATGTTGCGGCTTCACTGTCGATCATTAGTTCATCCTTGTTGAGTGAGGTTTGTGATCGCGCTCATGTCTGGTGCTC
The DNA here is from genome assembly GCA_947184155.2 of Cladocopium goreaui. Lineage (NCBI taxonomy): Eukaryota > Dinophyceae > Suessiales > Symbiodiniaceae > Cladocopium > Cladocopium goreaui. Next base: position 423,670 of record CAMXCT020001247.1, on the reverse strand, counting down.
TTACTATGCTGTTGCCGTTGCTGTTGCTTGGTACTGTGACCGCTGCAATCTGTAATGCTGGTGTTGCATCTAATTTTGAAGGTGCTGGCAGTGCAAATTGTTGTGGTTGCTGCACTGCGTTGACTTGTGTGTGTGGTCATTTGTCCACCAATGGTTGTCATAGGCGGCTTGTGGTCCATACAACTGCTCTGTTGCATCGTTGTATCCTTCCTGGACGTCCTCCTGAATGTTGCAGACTGCAACTCTACAGTCTTTTGCCATGTGGCCTGGCTGACCACATCTGTAGCAGCCTGTTGTGTATCCTTTCCTTTGCCGGTTGCCTTTCCTTGTCCTTTTCCTTTTCCTTGTGCATAGTTGTTGAATCCTTTGTATTGGACTATTTGTCCAACGGGCCGTTTTCCTTTAACCTTGTCCTGTGTAGCCGTAGCTGCAGTGTGGAGTGTGAAGTGTGAAGTGTGTGGTGGAGAGTGTGAAGTGAGAAGTGTGAAGTGTGCAGTGTGAAGTGAAGTGTGGAGTGTGATGAGGGAAGTGTGGAGTGTGACGGGGAGAGTGTGCAGTGTGAAGTTTGGAGTTTGGAGCGTGAAGTGAAGTGTGAAGTGTGAAGTGTGGAGTGTGCAGTGTGCAGTGTGAAGTGTGGAGCGGGGAGTGTGAAGTGTGGAGGGTGGAGTGGAGAGTGTTGAGTGTGAAGTGTGAAGTGTGAAGCGCAGAGTGTGGAGTGGAGTGTGAAGTGTGGAGTGGAGAGTGTGGAGAGTGACGTGGAAATTGTGGAGTGTTGAGTGTGAAGTGTGAAGTGTGCAGTGGAGAGTGTGAGGTGTGAAGTGTTGAGTGTGAAGTGTGAAGGTTGAATTGTAAAGTGTGGAGTGTGAAGTGTGAAGTGTGAAGCGCAGAGTGCGGAGTGGAGTGTGAAGTCAGGAGTGGAGAGTGTGGAGTGTGACGTGGAAATTGTGGAGTGTTGAGTGTGGAGTGTGAAGTGTGAAGTGTGCAGTGGAGAGTGTGAGGTGTGAAGTGTTGAGTGTGAAGTGTGAAGGTTGAATTGTAAAGTGTGGAGTGTGGAGTGTGAAGTGTGGAGTGGAGAGTGCAAAGTGTGAAATGCAGTGTGAAGTGCAGAGTGTGGATTATGAAGTGTGGAGTGTTGAGTGCGGAGTGTGAAAGGTGAAGTGGAGTGCGAACTGTGAAGTGTGAAGGGTGGAGTGTGTGGAACGTGGAGTGTGAGGTGTGAAATGTGGAGTGTTGAGTGTTGAGTGTGAAGTGTGGAGTGTGAATTGTGGAGTGGAGAGTGTGTAGTGTGATGTGGGAAGTGTGGGGTGTTGAGTGTGGAGTGTGAAGCGTGAAGTGTGGAATTTGGAGTGTGTGAAGTGTGAAGTGTGAAGCGTGGAGTGCGAAGTGTGGAGTGTGAAGTTTGGAGTTGAGAGTGGAGAGTGTGAAGTGTGAAGCGCGAAGTGTGAAGTGTGAAGGGTGGAGTGTGTGGAGCGTGGAGCGTGGAGTGTGACGTGTGGAGTGGAGAGTTTGAAGTGTAAAGTTTGAAGTGTGAACCGTGGAGTGGAGAGTGTGAAGCGTGGTGATTGTGAAGTGTGGAGTGTGAAGCGTGCAGTGTGCAGTGTGGAGTGTGAAGTGTGGGGTGTGGACTGTGGAGTGTGAAGTGGGAGTGGGAAGTGTGGAGTGTGAAGTGTGATGTGTGGAGAGTTAAGTGTGGAGTGTGGAGTCTGGAGTGCGAAGTAATACTGGGAAGTGCCTTGGGCAAGCTTTGTAGTACAAAGTAGTACTGGGAAGTGCCCTGGGAATTACCCTGTGCAAGATTTGCAGTACAAAGTAGTACTGCGAGGTACTGTGTGGACCCTTTGTAGTACAATTACAAGTAGTACTGCGAGGTGTTCCAGATCTTGTTGTCCGTTGCCTTTTCCTTAGTTGCCTTTCTTTCCTTTACCATTTCCTTTCTTTCCTTTGCCTTTGCGCTTGCTCTTTCCTTTTCCTTTGTTGATGGCTCCTATGTCCATCGGCGCAGCTCCTCCATTGAAGTTTGTTGCAACACTGGCTGATGTGCTCTGCTGGAGCCTGCTGAATGCTGTCGTTGTCCTGTAGTATTCCATGGTGGTTGCTCCGATGTCAATGTAGGTTGGCATCGCTCCAGCCATAAGGTGAAGGTGTTGCTGTAGTGGTCCTGTCGTTTCATTGTCAAGACTGCAATCTTGACCTGGTCTAGTAGTTGTGTGTTGTTATCTCGTTCATACCTGTCGAGTTCAAACTCCTAATTGGAGAATGACTCCTCAAAGTTATTGTTGTCAAATGTTTGTTTCAAGATCTTTGTTAGGTATCCTATGCTTCTTGTTCCTACCGGCAGTGCAAACCTCATGTTGAGTTGTCGGAGTACCTGGGGTCCAATCTCATGTTGGTGTTGTCTGCAAAGAGTGGTTGCTGCTCCTGTTGTCACGTTAGTCAGCACATACTTGATGTTTTGATCGAGTTGGACCCATGCTTCTGCTTCTTCCAGTGTTGTAGCTGCTTGTCGTAGGTGTGCCTCTGTCACTTGTTGTGCCGTTGCTTCTGCCGGCTTAAACATCCTTTGTAGAATGGGTCCTGTAGGCCCATGTATGCTGTGAACTTGTATTTCCATTTTTCGTATGTGCCATAATTGCCATCATATGTTGGGGGTTTGAGTTTGAATTTGTGCGTTTCTTCCAAGGCTGTTACTTCATCATCTGCTGGCGCTGCCATTGTTGTGTAGGTGCTTGTTGTGTCTTGTTGAGGATCCCCCAGTGTTCTGGGATCAAGTCCTCTGCCTGTTGTTCACTGCTGTTGCTTGGGGGTGCCCCTGGTTAGGCAGAGCTCCGCTACCATGTAAAATTACAACTAGCTGTTGAACCAGTCTGTTGTACAGCTGACGCTGTGCACTGTTGCAACAAACCTTTGCTGCACACACTGTACTGTTGCACCAGGCCTTTTTTGGGCCGAGATGTTGAATACCAAGACATGTTGGGGAACCATGTTAGTCAAGGGAACGCACAATTGGCATTTAACAGTACATAGAGACAGACAGACATACAGACAGACATACATACATGCACATATATCATGTACAATATATTTACATATACATTGTATTTATTTACATACATACATAAATACATTGTAGATATATATATATGTACATATAGAATTACATTATATATATATATGATACATGTATGCATATACATTGCGTATAGATAAAAAACACTCAAGATATACATATATTATATTTAAATTCACATACATATACATTATATACATATTGATTTATGTATCATGATCTTGTTATAAGACACGCGCAATATATATATGTATATATATATAGAAATAAATTTACATGCATTTGCACACAGACCACGTCCAGATTCATCGTCTCCGCGTAGGAGATGGCAAGGGATGAGGTTATCTCCTCGTACAAGTGTGCCCAGGATGGGCAGAACTTTGAAATCTGTGAGCTGCCTGCCCACAATGGCTAGGAGTCGTAGCTGGCCACGAAAAAAAACAAGGGCTGCTTCTGGTAAGACATTTGGGATTTTTAAGTGTTTTGGGTTTGCAACATTGCCATCTTAAGGGGAAAGAACATCCGCAACGATCAGCGATATTCGCAACCGCGTCAGCCAAAAGCTGGGATGCTCGACGTGCCCATCAATTTACAGGCGTGCTGAATGTAAACTACCGTGAACCACTGGCTATGCACTGCAATCATGGACATGTGATGATTTGTTTCCGTTTTTAAAATTTGACTTTTGAAAGAGATGTCAATAGCAACATGACTCTCTGGTAAAGTAATATAACTATGGAAAGTCACCATTTTCAATGGGTAGATCAGCTATAAAACACACATTTTCAATAGCTATGTTAGTTTGCCAGAGGGTATTGAAATTCAACGTCACCATGATCAAAAATATTGATGATTTTTGATGCTTACAGCTGGTGGTCATGGTTTGTTTACCCGCTGCTTCTGTGTTTGAAATCTGGTTTTTTAAAGAATCACTCTGTGATTAAAATCTCGCTCTGTGTTTAAAATCTCACTCTGTCTCTGCCGCGCACTTCCTCCAGAAGCGAGGCGTGGACAGCTACAAAGAAAAGTCAGAAAAGTTAGAAAAGTTGTGGAAGATGAATTTCCCTGTGGACATGTTTTTATGGTGAACATACGGATTTGTCCAAAAATGGGGCCCCCCTCACTTTGTGACTATTTTAGTTGAACCATCATGATAATCCGTTTGAATTCGGGGAACACCACATTTTTAGACAACACCATTTGTTTAATTTTGGGGGAGGATGGTCTCAACTTGCTGTCCATGAAGGACTTTTTTCAGCGTGCGGATGAGTGGCAAGAGGATGCCATTTACACCCCCGAACTTTGATAACACTCCCAAAGTTGTGTTCTAAAATCCGTCCCAAGCTTTCCAAGCACCTTTGTTATTTATTTATAAATAGACATATATAATTCATCGGAACTTCGATGCTAGTTTAATTACCCTTGTGTAATCCAAAAGATAACATCTTCTCCAAATGGAAAAGCAGACCCCGAGGCAACCGGAGGCGCGGGCTGAGTGGATCCAGTTCATCCCTTTTAGCTGGTTGCATGGCGATGTTGGGGTTATCCCTATGGCTCAAAAATACTTACCTAGAGAAGTGGTGGATTCCATATTGGCGACCCCTTATAAACCAGTCGAAGGGGGTGACAGAGGGTTTTTTTGCACTGCTCAATTCATATTGTGGGTGAATCTATATATGAATAAATTAAATAAATAAATAAATATATATATATATATAATTAATTAAATATATATATAAATAATTAAATAAATAAATATATATATATATATATATACAGACATATGATTATAAATGTATATATGCTTCAAAACGTGTCCACTGGTACCCCGTCAATCGATGGGTTGGGGGAGCTTCTAGAAGGAATCGTTCATTAAGTCAGTCATCTTCAGGTGGCGTGGGAGTTCACTGTTGCCACCAGATTGTTCGGATCTCCAATCAAAGTTCGAATTTCACACACAACATTAGTCTTGGGCACTGGTGAAACGGTGGACTCGTAGTTTAACACTAGATATCGGGACAGAAAGTCATCCCTTCTCCACGGAGCCAGGCACGCCTTCGATCTGGACCTGAGAATGGTGAAGCATCGCTTGTATTGGGGGCTTCGCTGTTAAGCCGGTTTTGGGGAAAACATCAGATTTCATCCAGAATCAGGTTTAGTCTCAAGTTCACTTACAATGCTGGGGGTGCCATGTAAAAACAAAAGATGTACATCCACTTGTAAATGATCTTAATCATTCGGCACTGATCACAGATCATAATATTGGCGACGGCTCACAGGGTTATTCTGGATGATTGATGGTGGCCATGAGGATGAAACCATGTCAGGTGCATCATTTTAGGAGGATGTCATTGATTTGCGGTATAATTACCTCTCCATCATGCATCTTTTCTTCCATAAGTTCGCCGCAGTCGGAGCCTTAAACACTTGGAACAATAGCCAGTTCATCCCTGGTAGTTGATGGTTATATAAGTTATATAGTTTGCAAGTATATTCAGTACTATATAAATATATACACATTAATATATATATATATGTGTGTAGATATAGATATACGCACATTGTGATGCGTTCGATTTCGGGGCTTTTGGGGTTATACTAATTGTTTCGATGAGGTCTAACATGGTAAACCCAATAATAAACCATCGCCAAACTCACGATTTTCATGGATATAAATGGGTGGTAAAAACCATCCCTAAACAGTAGGTTTATGGCATTGGTTCACCTGTACAGATCGCAGCTCGGGGTAATGCCAGGTGAACACCGGGTTCAGCCGCCAAGGCGCGAAAAAAGCTGGACCATGATGAATCTCATGGAACGTCGGAGATCAGATCTGGGATGATATATGTGTTAAAAAAGGTATCCTTTTACCTTCTGGCATGATAACATGCATAATATCATGTATATATATACACATATACATACATATGTATGTATATTAGATTCAAATACTATACATAAATTTGTTACCAACATAAGGACCAACATATCATATCAGTACATGTCTCTCGTGATCCGACGACGGCGACGGCGCCCTGGGAAGATCATGCCGTCATCCATCGTACATTCATCTTGCAAGATCTGCAAGCCTTCGCAAGATAGTTTGAGAAATAGTTTGGCAGAAACTGAAAGCAGGGTTCTTTTCACTTTCTTCCTGCGCATCCATCGAGCACGCAAGCGGCCCTTTAACGAATGTTGGATCTTGATTAGTGCACGGCCCCCCCCAAACAATTGAGGGGGTTGCTTTAGGCTGGTAAATTTCGAGAGGCCAGGGTTGAAAATAGTTTTGGATACTTTTGGATCATGCTCTTCAGAAAGGATTTCGATTGATTCATTTTACATACTCTCGATAGATTTCCATTTAAACCTTCAAGAAATCAATTGATAAGAAAGGATTTAGATTGATTTCAATTTCAATTTAGTTTCAATAGATTTTCCCTTTACGCCTTCAAGAAATCTATTGATAAGAACGGATCTCACCTGAATTCAATTTACTTCCAATTGATTTTCCTTTTTCGCTGTAAAGAAATCTATTGATAAGAACGGGTTTCAGTTGATTTCAATTTATTTTCAATTGATTTTCCTTTTACATCTCAAAGAAATTTATTGACAAGAACGGATTTCATTTGATTTCAATTTACTTTCAAGTTTAGATGATTTTCCTTTCAAACCTAAATCTAACTATATGTCAGAATAGATGCCAGATAGAATGCGAGAATACAATGTCAGATAAAATGCCAGAAAGAATGCCAGAAAGAATGCTAGATAGAATGCCAGAATAGAATGTCAGAATAGATGCCAAATAGAATGCCAGGAAATAATGTCAGATAGAATGCCAGGATAGAATCTCAGAAGATATATGCCAATAGACTTCCAAATGATAGGTCAGAAATTGTGACAAATTAATTCATCAGTAGGGTGGGGATCACTCGAAGTAAAATAATTTTCATTGTGTTTTAAAAAGACAGTTGAGATTTTGGGGGAATGTGGCATTCTGAGGTTTCAAGATAAAAGCCAAGTAAGTTTCCTCAGCCTTGCCAAAGAAAAGGATAAAGGGGTGTGTGTGTGAAAATTTGCACCCAAGAAAGAGCAGGACACAATAGAATTGGAGATCTGGGTCGCTCATGCACCCCATTGATAAATTGTCTTGGTGCTGTTTTATTATTGGGTTTTAAACAACTTGTTAATGAATTAACTGATCAGGACTTTGATCGTTTTGATAGAATTTGACAAAAATGTCCCAAACAAATATGAACAACACATGCGAAAAAGCACAATTCTGAAACAAGAAATTGAAACAAACTGAAACAATTGACTCCTTTCAGGTGCCTTTGAACCTCTCCACCTGAAGGCGACGGTCTGACAACACGTTGCCAAAAAAATCATTCGTCGTGAATAGCTAGGGAAGGTTCGCTGGTTGTGCAGGCGCCGCGCCGTCGCGGCGGTATCTTCTTGCTTGTGGAGGACGACGTGCGTTGCACCACTGCTGCAGCCTAGTCTGCATGCATGCATCACGCATGCACACACACATGCGCAGACAGACACACCCCTCTGTCATCATGGCTGTCGCCGGCGCGACAAGGTGGCGAAGCAGCGTGCGAAGGCGGGACTTCAGAATTCGGTTTGCTTTCTTGCTGCTGCATCAAAAACCGTTGACAGAGGAAAGACAAGAAGCAGCCATTTTGTGCCAAAGTCTGGCCAGGAGCCTTTTGTGTCAGGTATATAGATCAAGGCCCACAATGTAGTGTATCAATTAATTGGCATATTTCAGTTGCCTTCAGCGCAAAAACAAGGGGTGCAGTTTGGGAAACACTGGATTGACTTTGTTGCATGCGCTTTGCCAACAGAAGACTTGGCCCAGGTGGAGGAAAGAATAAGAAGGACGATGCAGACGAGAGTGGCGACGAGGTGGTGTTTTCGCATCAGATGATGGCAATGCCATCGACGACAAATACTTGGCGTTTTGGAATTGGCAGGTGGTTTCTTGATTTATTCATTTCCTTGTTCTAGGCACACTAATACACACATATGTGTATGATATTGGCTTTGCCGTTGGTCTCTGCCTTGGCTCGTTCTCCTGTTTCTGTCTTGCAAGCACATCAACCTGCACCCCAAACCACAAGGCGAAAGCTTCGGCGAAGGGTGGCGCGCAGTCGGTGCTGGTGGTCACGTGCAGTCTCGTCCCAAGCTCACAGGTCATGTTACTGTATAACTCTCAACTCTTTATGTCTGTCCTGTATGCCTTCGCAGATTTGTTTCAGGATAGTGCCATGGCCCGACAAGGCCGTGCTGCTTCTCTCTTGTCGCTGCGCCTTTGTCCCTTTTGAATTCCATTGCCTGTGAAGGGCTGAGTTCCAAAGTTAATCAATCCACAACGTGAAAAAGGACCAGAAAACCGCGTAAGAGTCGACAACTCTTCCGTTGCAATTTCGTGTGGTATTTACAGGATTCGGTGGCGAGGTCACTGATTTTTGTCAAATTGAGATGTTGGGACGAAGCGCTACATGTCAACGAAAATGTATACAACCCTTTGGCTGCTTTATTGTTGCTGACATAAGGCTCGTGTGCAATTGAGTTCGGGTTGCTGGATTTCGGATATCGCAGCCGTCGAAACTCTGGGGACCGCATGCCACAGTGTACGCTGGTCTGGACTGGTCCATGGTCGGTGGTGAGTTTGGTCATCCTCATGGTGGTTTCACAGTAGCGCAGTGACCAGGTGGGGATTAAACGAAGTACGCTCATGAGCAATGCATGCTACAAACGCAAACGCGTTGATCACTTTGAATAGCAGCAGAATTTTTGCCCATCGGTCCATCTTGAATTCCAGCAGAATTAACAACCAAGGATTGGAGCGGTTGACCTTACCATCGAGGCTTCAAAGCTTGATTTCGGGCAATGAGTTCACAGCACCTCGGCTTAATCCGCAACAAACGAACAACAAAGCACATATTCATATGTACGCAGGCGTAGGTAGACCGGCCGCCGTCCTTGGCGGCGTGGACCTCGGACGGGAATGTGCGTGCCCGAGTGCGCTCCTATCACCTAACCCCATCAATGCACAGGGCTAGAATTATTTCAAAAAATTTCAAAAAAACAATGCCGACCCGTTGCACTAATCGAGATCCAACATTAACTGCAAAGAGCAGCTACGTGCAGCCACACTAACACTAGCTGCAAGTGTAAAACGCAGCCCCGGCGTGGCCGCTGAGCATTTACACTATTATATATATTGGTACAACAAGCACGCGCACACACACACACTATATATATATATGTCATATATGTGTCATATATTTATATGATACAAATAAAACACACTAATTATCAGACCTACTGTATTTATCATGTCAATCATATCTTTTATGGCAGCCGTTCCCGTTTTCACGCAGGTCGCGCTCAGCGCCTCATGGGTCAACGTATCCGCCCACGCTACCAAGGCTTGGGCTGGGTTTCTCATGAAATGGGGATTGAACATCAACCATGTGTATCTAACATGAAAAAATGGCGATATTATGGCGATATAGCAGGGAAGTTTCACCAACAATGTGGTATGATAGTTTTAACACCAGCGTTTCTTGGGGATATGGATTTTTTTTACCTTCCAGTAAACCAACATAGCTATGACTATGGACAATTGCCCATCGAGTGCGACAACGCGTCCCTATTAGAAATTGTGATTTCCATAGTTATGTTACATGACCAAAAATTACTGTAGTATCCCCATGGCATTTTTTGCGTGGGAATGATGATACGTCATTGGATTTTGGTGTTATTTTCAAGCAAAACCACCATGATTGGTAAATGATTGGTAAATGATTGGGGCAAGGGGGTAAACTGGGTAAACTGGATGGAATGGGTGATTCGGGTGCGCAAAAAATTAAATACCAGGAGAGAATCTGGCGTATGGGACGCAATCCTGTTTGGTTTGGATATTTTGTTTATTTCACCTTTTTGCACCTGGTTATCATCGCCTTTTGTGGTGATACTGTAATATCGCTAAATTTTGGTACACAATTTGAAGAAATTGTGGCACAGAAGTATTCCCCTTTTCATTATACGTGTTTTTCTACAGTTGCATGTTTTTTTGTGGTCAGATATTCTACATACCGAAACATCCTATGTGTATCATATATGTTATGTTCATGGAGACATCCTTGAGGCCTCGGACCTTGCTGAAGGTCGAGGTTCTTCCAGCTGATGCTTGGATCAACGTGTTTTTTTGGGGCCGGATGTGGATTGGGTTTGAGTGATTTGCACCGAACATTTTCATGGCAAGAACCACATTTTTTCAGCTCTGGAAACTTCCGATGATACGTTTTTTTTGGGTTCCATGGCTTGGCACTCGGTTTTTGCATCGAACTGAGGGCAAGAGTCGCCAGAGCGGATATGGAGAGGTGGGATGTTACGGAGATGTTGAGACTAAGAGTGGTAACCTGATTCTTTGGGTGTTTGTTGAAACTTGGGAACCCTCATTTGCACATTATTTTCACACAAAAATGAGCACAAGATAGTTTCAGATGGATCATTAGGTCGTGAATTTGGTGAAGACAGGTCCCTTTCATCCCTTTCGTCTTGTGTTTCATCTCGCTTTCCCCAGACATTCCTGGTTTCACTCGTTGTGGGGAGGCCTCCTGCCTGGTGGATTTGACAAATCGTCAGAGGCCATAGGCTGCGGAAATTTGAAAAAAGGCGCAATCTCTCTATGGACCCAGGCATCTAAAAGGTAGGTCTTTGGTGCATTTGAAGTTAGGAATCCCACTGAAAGGAGGGTACTGAGATAGATCGCATGGTTTAGAACATCATTTTCTCCATTGGAATGGCCTTTTGGCAGCTCCATGTTCGAAGAAACGTGCAGTTGCAAGGGACCAAATGACCCACCCCTCTCCAGCTGCTGATGGTAAGGTCCCTTGGAGATCGACAGAAGTTGGCAGCCAGAACCATCGCCCAAGGCGCGTTCTCCTAGCCTGAGCAGGACCCAACTTGGATGACTTGGAAGGGTGAAACTCATGAGAGATTCTAAATGAATATAGCAAAACCCACTAGAAACCGCACATTTTTTCAAACCAATGATCTACTGCGGGGCTTTCGGAAGCCAATAAAATTTCGGTTTACCTGATCTACAGTTTCTTCCTTTTCAGTTGGGCCATTTCACCCTGAGCACCCTGAAGCCATGTCCCATGATACAGGACCTCAAATGATCAAACTCCAAGTCCCAATTTGTTGAATGTCCCCACTGGATTTCCTCATTTTAAAAAACACATCCCCATTGGTTAATAAAAATAGGCAGTTCATGCACCGCAGTCTGGTGACCCATGGTGACCCCCCATAGATGGTTCTCTTATTGGGGCTGATCTCCAGGTCATGACGCCCGTGAGCTACGTGGTGACGCCCACGGTCACCGCACCAATTGCTGCTTGGAGATGGGACTTAGGGTTAGAGATCGCTTGTTGCTTCCATTTTTGTGGGGCAAATTCCCCATTTCAATGATTTACGTGTTATTTTTGTCGGGCAAACAGTTTCGGCAAAGATCATAACATCCCCAATATCGGGTTTTCGAACACCTGACTACACTGGTCATTGAACCAACTGCAGCTCACAGCATGGACCCAGGTGGTGATATTGGATGCTGAATTTGGTTTTCCCAAGTTTTTTTTTGAGGGTTCCATCATGCTAAAGTTTGATAAATATGACCAAGATGAATAGAATAACATTACCAAAATCAGATCAACATCAGATGAAATAGGCAGATCATGTCTTTCAGATCATTCAGATCATTCAGATCATCAAATCATCAGATCAAACATCATCAGACATCAACAAACGATGGAGAATTTCATGTGTCCCAGGGTCCCATCCCCCATGGCCCCATGGCGGTCTCAGGATGCAACCTGGTCCTCTACCTCCACCATGCTGGTGGCTCCCGGGAGGTGCCATCGCAGATGGAGTATTGAGTATTATGAATCAATATGATTCAGATTCAATATATGATTTGACATGATTCAACATAAATAAATATATATATATATTTTAATCATGAGTATATCATGAGTATATAAAGCTGGTTTCAGTGGTTGCACACTAGTAATCCGGGGCCTAGAATCCAGATTGCTGAGGCCTTTGGATGCAAGCCCTAAGGCTCAGAGTCTCCGAAAGATTCGATGCAAACCCAAGCAGCCATTCATTACAAACTTGGATGGGATCTCTATGGATCAAAACTTTGGTGCACATTTGATACCAAAAACATTACTACCACAACTACTAAGGCCATATTTATCCATATTTAGCAATAGATTCTTTAGACACATCAACCTCCGTAATCTAAACAAAATAGCTATGGAAAGCGGCCTATTGATACGTAGATGATTTACCACTATTTACCCATTAAAGATGGTGATTTTCCATAGCTATGTTAAATGGTGAGGGGATAGAGGGTAACCGCATTACACCATCCGTTTCTCTGGGGTTGATTCTTTTGCTCCATGCCCTAACTGGGTTTGTCGCTAAATGGGGGATGCTCCATTCTTAACGGCCATTTGCATAGGGATGATGATCAATCATGGGAAGGAGGTGCACTATTTATATGAAAACCCCCCTACATCTGGTTTTATCCATACGAGCAGCATCCATTCTGGGGTCGCCGGCCTGGACTTGGAGATACTCTGAGGCCCGCTGGCAGTCAATTCCTGGCAGTCAGAGGCATCCACCGTGGCGGTACCTTCGGTGTTCCCAAGGCCGGGAACAGTGGGAAAAGGACTGATTTGGGTGTGTCTGAAAGATGTTGATACCATGGGACACCCACAAAATAACAGTCTTCATGGGGAAAATGAGGATAACATGAATAAACCACCAGATTTTTTTTGGGACCCTATTTTCAGACCAAGCCCTATTTTTTGGAGGGCAGTTTATGACAGTGGGTACCTAGAAGTTCATGTAAATTCCATAGTTTTATTGAGTCCATACCCAGAAATCCAGCGAACTTGGGAAATCCTGGGTTTCAAGCATTCCTTGGGATGGAGACTCTGCCCAGGCCGATGGCAGTGAGCTCTGGCACGCAGACCGATCAGGTGGGGTCAAGCAGTTGGGCTCAAGAAACATTCAAGAAATTTCAAGAATACAATAGAATTTAATACAATAGATATCAATTGATCATTTACGACTTCTTTGTTGGTATTTGATGCTCAGGTTTCAAAGCGCGACCCCCGATAGTGGAACGTTGCTCAGAAGTCCATGGCAATCGCAGAATGACGTAACAGCAATCAGAACCCCCAGGTGAACCACCATGGCCATTGGAACCTCCCCTTCATTGGCGTGTCTGATAGATTGCTTGCAGCGTTGCCAACTGCCTTCTCTTCAGATGTACAGTATTTCATGGAACTGCTTTTCGATATCATATCTACATATACCTATAAAGGAATACGAACATATAAATAGATATAGAGATCAATAGAGGGTATATTCCTGATTCTACTCATAATAACCCTATCTCCATCATATAGATACATAGAATTAACATAGAATTAACTAGATAAAGGGTTTCCATCCCAGAATCAAATCCTTGATGTGTGCTACCTCCCATCCTGGCCCATCCTGGCCCATCCTGGCCCATCCTGGCCCATCCTGGAATCCTGGCAGGGAACAGAGTCCACAGAGGCGCGGGATGAGTCACAGGGATCTACCACTTCTGCATTGGCTAATTAATATTAATTTAAGGGCTACTTAGAGGACATCTCAGCTACTTAGAGATCTTAGATGTCTTACATCAATTGGCTTCAGAAGGATCTTAGAGGGCAAACCAACTGGTTCCGAAGGAATTACTGTATGTATGAACACACTTCCAACTGGTTGCGCTGAAACTCCATGCTCAGGCTGCCAAGATTTTGCCAAAAAACACAAAAAGGTCATTTAGTAGCTCCAAAACTAATGTGGTAAGCAAACAGTAAACCGATCCCAATTGGGGTTTACATATCCTTTAAAAAAGAATATTGTAGAGCTTCGCACACCGGCGACGCCGGTAGGGTCGGGGGAGGGAAAGAGAGAGGGGGATGTCATCTGAACTTGCGAACATGACATGCTGAGGGTCGGCGGCCTATCTTGGGGCTATGTTGGCACATCTTGGGGCTATGTTGGCGCATCTTGAGGCTATGTTGGCCTATGCCTAGTGTTGTAATTTACAGCATTTTGTGCTGTGAGATGGTAAGAACCCGTGTAAATACCACAGTTTTAGTCCCCGAAAGTGGCTAAAACACTCTTATTTACAGAGTTTCGTTCACATCACGATCTTCGATTTTTTGAAAAACGTGTAAATACCAGCGTTTTTTGCATTCATCAAGACAAAAAATCGGTTCAAAAAGTGCAAAAAATGCTGTAATTTACAGGGGAGTGGCCCCGTCACAAGCAAAAAACTGCGTAAATACAAGCGTTTCGGCGTCCAAAAGTTGCCAAAACACCGCTATTTACAGTGTTTCGTGCCTTCCACGTTTGCTTGAAATTGCAGAAACATTGTGAATACCAGCATTTTTTTGCGATCAACCCGCCAAAAATGCTGTAATTTACAATGTATTTTTGCTTGGCTTTCAAAAACACTGGTATTTGCAGTGTTTTGTGCATCTCGGGTCCAAAAAGTATTGGTATTTACAGCATTTTCTGCGTTTTTGCATGGCTCCCGCCAACGACGTTAAAACGCAAAAATGTGGTAATTTACAGCATTTTGTGACTTCCGAAAAGCGAAAAATCGTCCGAAAAATGTGTCAAAACGGTATTTTTTTCCGATTTTTGGGACCTCCAAAACGCATCTTCAAATTTTACCCTCTTTTTGTCCACCCCAGACCCCGAAAAACGTGAAAACCCCACCAGGCTAAAGGATTTTTGGGGAGGGTCGGCGGCAGGGGCGCGCCCCCGGGTAGCTAAAGCTATGCTTAGCTTCCCCACACACACGGCGAGGCGTCGCCGGATTTTTGAGCTGACGCTCATCGTCGGCTCCGCCGGACCACTCGGCCCTCCATTTCATCGCAGTGTGGGCGTGAAAGTTACTGAATGAGGACCTGCTTCAGAAATATATTCCTTAGGTTTTTTGGAACATATTTGTTGGAATAGACAATTTTTTGGGGAGCAAGTGAGTTCCCGAAAGCTCCTGCGAAGGGTTTTTCCTAAAGAACTGCTGCCAATTTCAACTTGTTACTTCGTGTAAAGGCGCCTCTGCGCAAAGACTTCTCTGTGTAAAAGCTTTTGTGTGTAAAAGTTTCCGTGTGTAAAAGATTCTCTGTGTAAAGACTTCTTTGTGTAAAAGCTTCTCTGTGTGAAAGCACGTCTGTGTAAAGATTTCTCTGTGTGTAAAAGCTTCCGTGTGTAAAAACTCTCTGTGTAAAGGCTTCTCTGTGTAAAAGTTTCTGTGTGTAAACGCGTCTGTGTGTTAAAGCTCTCTGTGTAAAGACTTCTTTGTGTAACAGCTTTTGTGTGTAAAAGCTCCAAGACGTTGTGTGAAAAAGCTCCTCAGAGGAAAGACTTCTCTGTGTAAAACCTTCTGTGTGTAAAAAGCTACTCTGTGTAAAGGCTTCTCTGTGTAAAAGCTTCTTGTGTGCAAACGCGTCTGTGTGTAAAAAGCCCTCTGTGTAAAGACTTCTTCGTGTAAAAACTTCTGTGAGTAAAAGCTCCTAGACGTTTGTCTGCAAAAGCACCTTAGAGTAAAGACTTCTCTGTGTAAAACCTTCTGTATGTAAAAAGCTCGTTTGTGTAAAGACTTCTCTGTGTAAAAGCCCCTGTGTGTGTGTGGGTAAAAGCTTCTGTGCGTCTCCTCCCTCCAGCTTTCTTTCGGGTCACGCTGTCGTCCAGTTTCAATCTGCAACGTTGTTTCTTGTGGAAGAATGCAAAATAATGCAAAGAACATGTGAAAGCATCGCGCGTTTAAAAATTGAACATAAACAGCGCACAAAGTGCTGTAATTTACAGCATTTTGCGCTGTCAGCTGGCAAGAACCCGCGTAAATACCACAGTTTTAGTCCCCGAATGTGGCTAAAACACTGTTATTTACAGGGTTTCGTTCACGTCACGATCTTCGATTTTTTGGGAAACGCGTAAATACCAGCGTTTTTTGCGTTCACCAAGGCAAAAAATCGGTTCAAAAAGTGCAGAAAATGTTGTAATTTACAGGGGTTTGGCGCCGTCACGGGCAAAAAACTGTGTAAATACCAGCGTTTCAGCGTCCAAAAGTGGCTAAAACACCGCTATTTACAGCGTTTCGTGCCTTCCACGTTTTCTTGAAATTGCAAAAACCGTGTAAATACCAGCATTTTTTGCGATCAACACGCCAAAAATGCTGTAATTTACAATGTTTTTTTGCTTGGCTTTCAAAAACACTGGTATTTGCAGTGTTTTGTGCATCTCTGGTTGAAAACGTATTGGTATTTACAGCATTTTCTGCGTTTTTGCATGGCTCCCGCAAAAGACGTTAAAACGCAAAAATGCTGTAATTTACAGCATTTTGTGACTTTCGAAAAGTTGAAAATTGTCCGAAAAATGTGTCAAAACGGCACTTTTTTCCGATTTTAGGTACCCTCCAAACGGGGGGGGGGGCCTTTTGCTCTTGGAGACGCTTATGAGCGACCCGGATTCTGGCCAAAAAGCTCTCCCCCACCCTCCTGAAGGATTTTTGGTGTTTTTTGAGGCCCGGCGTCGGAGGGTCAGCGGTTTGGGGCGCGCCTCACCTTAGAGCTCTAGTCGCTCTGGGACGCTCGTAGGGCAAGCCACTCGTGGGGAGCCGGCGGAGCCGAATTTAAGGGCTGCCGCCCCTGCCGCCGACCCCGGAAGACCTGAAAGAATTCCTAAAGCAAACCCTGCATGAAATTCGACAGAAACCTTAAAGAAACTCGAAAGAAAACTTTTAAGAGATGTAAATCTTTAAGAAACGCGAAGCCCGAGTGAATCCCAGAGAAGCTCGGCATGAAATTCTAATTCTTTTGTTTTATTCTCTTCTGTTTGGATCCTAAATGAAATGAACCCTAAAGAAACCAGAAATTGACCTAAAGAAACCATTTGAATGAAACTTTAAATGCATCCTAAAGAGACCCTAGACGACACTCTAATAAGGTTTGAAGGAAATACTAAATGGAACCCAGACATAACGCTTGGACATTCTTACCATGGTTTTGTCCGCGCAGTTTGATGGACTTTGGCTGGTATGTACCTTGCAATGTAAAGTTATGTAGTGTAATTTGGTGTAATGTAAATGTACTGTCATTGTATTCGGCTGCTGCTGCTGCGGATGCCGGTCAACCAGCTTCGAAAAAAGCAGTTCCCGGCAACAAAGCACTATGGCTCTGAAACACGAGCAAGTTCCAGAACCACGCCAAAAAACTCCCTAACCGGTCGTCTGAAATTCTAGAGAAAATTCTATAGAAAAACAGCATTTGTCGAGAGATTCTGTTGCCTGCAGCTACTCGCAGGAAAATAGCTTCGAAAAAAGCACCTGCCGGCAGCTCCCGGCAGCAAAAAACCATGGCTCTAAAGAACGAGCAAGTTTTAGAACCACGCTAAAAAACTGCCTAACGTGTCGTCTGAAATCCTGGAAAAACAGCTTTTTTCGAGAGAGTCTGTCGCCTGCAGCTGCTCGCAGGTGGAGGCTGCTGCTGCTGATGCCGGTACAATAGCTTCGAAAAAAGCAGCTCCCGGCAGCAAAACACCATGGCTCCGAAGGACGAGCAAGTTCCAGAACCACGCCAAAAAAACCTCCCAAACGTGTCGTCTGAAATGCTAGAAAAAATGTGCTAGAAAAACAGCAAAAAAACAGCATAGAAACAGCATAGAAAAACAGCATTTGTCGATTGTCGAGAGATTCTGTCGCCTACGGCTGCTCGCACGACTGGTGGCGGCGGCTGCTGCTGCTGATGCCGGTAAACCAGCTTCGAAAAAAGCAGCTCCCGGCAGCAAAACACCATGGCTCTGAAGGACGAGCAAGGTCCAGAACCACGCCAAAAAACTCCCTAACGTGTCGTCTGAAATCCTAGAAAAACAGCACATTGTCGAGAGATTGTCAAGAGATTCTGTTGCCTGCGGCTGCTCGCAGGACTGGTGGCGACGGTTGCTGCTGCTGATGCCGGTAAAACAGCTTCGAAAAAAGCAGCCCCCGGCAGCAAAACACCATAGCTCTGAAGGACGAGCAAGGTCGAAAGATTCTGTTACCTGCGGCTGCTCGCAGAAGTGGTGGCGGCGGCTGCTGCTGCTGATGCCGGTAAAACAGCTTCGAAAAAAGCAGCTCCCGGCAGCAAAACACCATGGCTCGGAAGGACGAGCAAGGTCCAAAACCACGCGAAAAAACTCCCTAACGTGTCGTCTGGAAATCTAGAAAAAATCTAGAAAAACAGCATTTGTCGAGAGATTCTGTTGCCTGCGGCTGCTGCTGCTGATGCCGGTAAAACAGCTTCGAAAAAAGCAGCCCCCGGCAGCAAAACACCATGGCTCTGAAGGACGAGCAAGGTCGAAAGATTCTGTTGCCTGCGGCTGCTCGCAGAACTGGTGGCGGCGGCTGCTGCTGCTGATGCCGGTAAAACAGCTTCGAAAAAAGCAGCTCCCGGCAGCAAAACACCATGGCTCGGAAGGACGAGCAAGGTCCAAAACCACGCGAAAAAACTCCCTAACGTGTCGTCTGGAAATCTAGAAAAACAGCATTTGTCGACAGGTTCTGTTGCCTGCGGCTGCTCGCAGAACTGGTGGCGGCGGCTGCTGCTGCTGATGCCGGTAAAACAGCTTCGAAAAAAGCAGCTCCCGGCAGCAAAACACCATGGCTCTGAAGGATGAGCAAGGTCCAGAACCACGCCAAAAAACTCCCTAACGTGTCGTCTGAAATCCTAGAAAAACAGCACATTGTCGAGAGATTGTCAAGAGATTCTGTTGCCTGCGGCTGCTCGCAGGACTGGTGGCGACGGTTGCTGCTGCTGATGCCGGTAAAACAGCTTCGAAAAAAGCAACCCCCGGCAGCAAAACACCATAGCTCTGAAGGACGAGCAAGGTCGAAAGATTCTGTTACCTGCGGCTGCTCGCAGAACTGGTGGCGGCGGCTGCTGCTGCTGATGCCGGTAAAACAGCTTCGAAAAAAGCAGCTCCCGGCAGCAAAACACCATGGCTCGGAAGGACGAGCAAGGTCCAAAATCACGCGAAAAAACTCCCTAACGTGTCGTCTGGAAATCTGGAAAAATCTAGAAAAACAGCATTTGTCGAGAGATTCTGTTGCCTGCGGCTGCTGCTGCTGATGCCGGTAAAACAGCTTAAAAGCAGCCCCCGGCAGCAAAACACCATGGCTCTGAAGGACGAGCAAGGTCGAAAGATTCTGTTGCCTGCGGCTGCTCGCAGAACTGGTGGCGGCGGCTGCTGCTGCTGATGCCGGTAAAACAGCTTCGAAAAAAGCAGCTCCCGGCAGCAAAACACCATGGCTCGGAAGGACGAGCAAGGTCCAAAACCACGCGAAAAAACTCCCTAACGTGTCGTCTGGAAATCTAGAAAAACAGCATTTGTCGACAGGTTCTGTTGCCTGCGGCTGCTCGCAGAACTGGTGGCGGCGGCTGCTGCTGCTGATGCCGGTAAAACAGCTTCGAAAAAAGCAGCTCCCGGCAGCAAAACGCCATGGCTCGGAAGGACGAGCAAGGTCCAAAACCACGCGAAAAAACTCCCTAACGTGTCGTCTGGAAATCTAGAAAAACAGCATTTGTCGACAGATTCTGTTGCCTGCGGCTGCTCGCAGAACTGGTGGCGGCGGCTGCTGCTGCTGATGTCGTTTGAAATCCTGGAGAAACAGCTTTTTTCGAGAGAGTCTGTCGCCTGCAGCTGCTCGCAGGTGGCGGCTGCTGCTGCTGATGCCGGTACAATAGCTTCGAAAAAAGCAGCTCCCGGCAGCAAAACACCATGGCTCCGAAGGACGAGCAAGTTCCAGAACCACGCCAAAAGACCTCCCAAACGTGTCGTCTGAAATGCTAGAAAAAATGTGCTAGAAAAACAGCCAAAAAACAGCATAGAAACAGCATAGAAAAACAGCATTTGTCGATTGTCGAGAGATTCTGTCGCCTACGGCTGCTCGCACGACTGGTGGCGGCGGCTGCTGCTGCTGATGCCAGTAAACCAGCTTCGAAAAAAGCAGCTCCCGGCAGCAAAACACCATGGCTCTGAAGGACGAGCAAGGTCCAGAACCACGCCAAAAAACTCCCTAACGTGTCGTCTGGAAATCTAGAAAAACAGCATTTGTCGACAGATTCTGTTGCCTGCGGCTGCTCGCAGAACTGGTGGCGGCGGCTGCTGCTGCTGATGCCAGTAAAACAGCTTCGAAAAAAGCAGCTCCCGGCAGCAAAACACCATGGCTCTGAAGGACGAGCAAGGTCCAGAACCACGCCAAAAAACTCCCTAACGTGTCGTCTGAAATCCTAGAAAAACAGCACATAGTCGAGAGATTGTCAAGAGATTCTGTTGCCTGCGGCTGCTCGCAGGACTGGTGGCGACGGTTGCTGCTGCTGATGCCGGTAAAACAGCTTCGAAAAAAGCAGCCCCCGGCAGCAAAACACCATAGCTCTGAAGGACGAGCAAGGTCGAAAGATTCTGTTACCTGCGGCTGCTCGCAGAAGTGGTGGCGGCGGCTGCTGCTGCTGATGCCGGTAAAACAGCTTCGAAAAAAGCAGCTCCCGGCAGCAAAACACCATGGCTCGGAAGGACGAGCAAGGTCCAAAACCACGCGAAAAAACTCCCTAACGTGTCGTCTGGAAATCTAGAAAAATCTAGAAAAATCTAGAAAAACAGCATTTGTCGAGAGATTCTGTTGCCTGCGGCTGCTGCTGCTGATGCCGGTAAAACAGCTTCGAAAAAAGCAGCCCCCGGCAGCAAAACACCATGGCTCTGAAGGACGAGCAAGGTCGAAAGATTCTGTTGCCTGCGTTGCCTGCGGCTGCTCGCAGAACTGCTGGCGGCGGCTGCTGCTGCTGATGCCGGTAAAACAGCTTCGAAAAAAGCAGCTCCCGGCAGCAAAACACCATGGCTCGGAAGGACGAGCAAGGTCCAAAACCACGCGAAAAAACTCCCGAACGTGTCGTCTGGAAATCTAGAAAAACAGCATTTGTCGACAGATCGACAGATTCTGTTGCCTGCGGCTGCTCGCAGAACTGGTGGCGGCGGCTGCTGCTGCTGATGCCGGTAAAACAGCTTCGAAAAAAGCAGCTCCCGGCAGCAAAACACCATGGCTCTGAAGGACGAGCAAGGTCCAGAACCACGCCAAAAAACTCCCTAACGTGTCGTCTGAAATCCTAGAAAAACAGCACATTGTCGAGAGATTGTCATGAGATTCTGTTGCCTGCGGCTGCTCGCAAGACTGGTGGCGACGGTTGCTGCTGCTGATGCCGGTAAAACAGCTTCGAAAAAAGCAGCCCCCGGCAGCAAAACACCATAGCTCTGAAGGACGAGCAAGGTCGAAAGATTCTGTTACCTGCGGCTGCTCGCAGAACTGGTGGCGGCGGCTGCTGCTGCTGATGCCGGTAAAACAGCTTCGAAAAAAGCAGCTCCCGGCAGCAAAACACCATCGCTCTGAAGGACGAGCAAGGTCCAAAACCACACGAAAAAACTCCCTAACGTGTCGTCTGGAAATCTAGAAAAATCTAGAAAAACAGCATTTGTCGAGAGATTCTGTTGCCTGCGGCTGCTGCTGCTGATGCCGGTAAAACAGCTTCGAAAAATGCAGCCCCCGGCAGCAAAACACCATGGCTCTGAAGGACGAGCAAGGTCGAAAGATTCTGTTGCCTGCGTTGCCTGCGGCTGCTCGCAGAACTGGTGGCGGCAGCTGCTGCTGCTGATGCCGGTAAAACAGCTTCGAAAAAAGCAGCTCCCGGCAGCAAAACACCATGGCTCGGAAGGACGAGCAAGGTCCAAAACCACGCGAAAAAACTCCCTAACGTGTCGTCTGGAAATGTAGAAAAACAGCATTTGTCGACAGATTCTGTTGCCTGCGGCTGCTCGCAGAACTGGTGGCGGCGGCTGCTGCTGCTGATGCCGGTAAAACAGCTTCGAAAAAAGCAGCTCCCGGCAGCAAAACACCATGGCTCGGAAGGACGAGCAAGATCCAAAACCACGCGAAAAAAAACTCCCTAACGTGTCGTCTGGAAATCTAGAAAAACAGCATTTGTCGACAGATTCTGTTGCCTGCGGCTGCTCGCAGAACTGGTGGCGGCGGCTGCTGCTGCTGATGCCGGTAAAACAGCTTCGAAAAAAGCAGCTCCCGGCAGCAAAACACCATCGCTCTGAAGGACGAGCAAGGTCCAGAACCACGCCAAAAAACTCCCTAACGTGTCATCTGAAATCCTAGTCGCGGCACCACTTTTCTAGCTTTATTTCCCGGCGGCCCTCTAGAAAGGAGGATGGAACGCAGACATGCAACACATGCCACGCTGCGAAGGTGCAGCATGCAGTCCGCAAGCGCGCAGCTGCTTCCAGTGCAGCTCGCCTCGAACCTCTCCGGAAAAGATTGCGCCACAGGCAAATTATCCAGGAGACATGGGAAGCAATTGCTCGGAAACGTAGTCGCACCACGATTCCTGTTGAAAAATGCGTTGAAAATACAGCAGGGCCCACTATCTCGCAGAGAAAGCCGGTCTATGAATATATATGTCCTCATTGTGAGACACAGGTCCGTAGTACTGTCACTGATGGACAAGTTGATGCGAAACAACAGCATTGTGGTGTCCGCTTCCGTGTTCGCGGTGGCACAGTGATTCAGAGCTTTTTCACACATCAGTGTCCAGCATGTTTAACAGAAGTGCAAAGCACGAAACGCTTTGGCCGCATACGGGTAGCGCACAAAAAACGAAACGGGAAAAGATGTGGAACAAAATGTTGGCAAGTAGTATGCTCCGGTACCAAAGACACGACTTGATCTAAGAAAATTGCAGCCTAACCCTGAAGCTTATGGACTATCGAGAGCACAGCAGAGGTGGCACATGGTTGTTGTTGTCGCTCCCCCTTGCATCGGCCGGGGTCAGCGAATTATTATTATTCTTTCCTGGCAGCTGTGTCATAAACTCTTTTTCCCTTACGCACTCCCCCTTGCGTCTGCCGGGGTCGGCGGATACCACTGTTTGTACAATGAGACATAGAACCTCGAGGATGCGGCCTCGAACGAACAAATCAGAGCGGGAAGGGCAACCCAAGGAGCCCCACGTACCTCGAGGAGACTCCGGGAAGGACCCCCCACCGGTAAAACAAAAACCCCGGAGTCAATGAATCGACGTACGTGACCGGTGGGAGGGGGACCCAACAGGGTCCCCCGGCAAAGGGTCATTGTTGTTGTTGTTGTTGTTCTTGTTCTTGTTCTTGTTGTTGTTGTTGTTGTTGTTGTTGTTCTTGTTGTTGTTGTTGTCGTTGTTGTGGTTGTTGTGCTGCTGCTGCTGCTGCTGCTGCTGCTGTTTCTATCTACTGTAGCTGCAGTAGTATAGTAGTAGTCGCAATGTCTTATTCCCTGGCGCGCTCCCCCTTGCGTCTGCCGGGGTCGGCGGATATATCTATATGTCTATATCTATATAATGTATATCTATATCTATATCTATATCTTTGTCTATATTTGTATCTATATCTACATCTATATCTATGTATATCTATCTATATCTATATCTATATCTACATTTATATCTATTATATCTATCTATCTATCTAATCTAACCTAATCTTATCTTATCTTATCCCATCTATTTTATTTTTCCCATTTTATCATATCTTATCTTACCTTATCAAAGTCTAATCTAATCTAATCGAATCTAATCTAATCTGATCAAATCTTATCATATCTTATCATATCTTATCATATCTTATCATATCTAATATTATCTATCTATCTATCTATCTATCTATCTATCTATCTGTGTATCTATCTATCTGTGTATCTATCTATCTATCTGTCTGTCTATCTATCTATCTATCTAATCTAATCTAACCTAATCTAATCTATCCTAATCTAATCTAATCTAATCCAATCTTATCTTATCTTATCTTATCTATCTATCTATCTACCTATCTATCTATCTATCTATCTATCTATCTATCTATCTATCTATCTAATCTATCTAATCTATCTAATCTATCTAATCTATCTAAGCTATCTATCTATCTATCTATCTATCTATCTATCTATCTATCTATCTATCTATCTATCTTAGCTATCTTAGCTATCTTATCTACCTTTTCTATCTTATCTATCTTATCTATCTTATCTATCTTATCTATCTTATCTATCTTATCTATCTTATCTATCTTACCTATCTTATCTATCTTATCTATCTGATCTATCTGATCTATCTGATCTATCTGACCTATCTGATCTATCTGATCTATCTGATCTATCTGATCTATCTGATCTATCTGATCTATCTGATCTATCTGATCTATCTGATCTATCTGATCTATCTGATCTACCTGATCTATCTGATCTATCTGATCTATCTGATCTATCTGATCTATCTGATCTATCTGATCTATCTGATCTATCTGATCTATCTGATCTATCTGATTCATTCTATTCTATTCTATCCTATCCTATCCTATTCTATTCTATTCTATTCTATTCTTTTCTATCTATTCTATTTATTCGATCTTTTCTATCTATCTATCTATCTATCTATCTATCTATTCTATCTATCTATCTATCTATCTATGTATCTATCTATGTATCTATCTATCTATCTGATCTATCTGATCTATCTGATCTATCTGATCTATCTGATCTATCTGATCTATCTGATCTATCTGATCTATCTGATCTATCTATCTATCTATCTATCTCTCTATCTATTTCTCTCTCTCTCTATCTATCTATCTATCTTTCTATCTATCTATCTATCTATCTATCTATGTATCTATCTATCTATCTAGCTATCTATCTATCTATCTATCTCTCTATCTATTTCTCTCTCTCTCTCTATCTATCTCTGTATCTATCTATCTATCTATGTATCTATCTATCTATCTATCTATCTATCTATCCATCCACATGACACATGATCCAATGTTTCCCCAATGGCTTGAGAGATGACCACACCTACCCGCGAAGGCTTCCCCTCTTCCAGCAATGAGCCCAGGCGCCGGTGATCTGGGAGCATTTCATATGTGTTACGTGATCTATATCTATATGTACACGTATACATGTATACATATATGTATACAGGTGTACATATACATATATATATAATATGTATTTATACACGTATACATGTATGCATATATGCGTCTGTATGTATATATGTGTGTACATTCTACATATTTGGGTTGGTCTGAAACTAGAGCACCACGGAATCTGCTGCTTAATCATGGTTTTCCATATTGAAGTGGCCATTTCAAAACTTTGGAAGCTATACCATTGTAGACCGAAAATTTCAGACGCACCCGTGCTTTAAAAGATAGGTAGAAAATTTGAGATGGGTGCCAAAACACTGGAGTGACAATAGAAATCCTAATTTTGGAGGACCTTTGATCCGCATTGACAGTTTTCTGCAAGAGATGATGACTGGGAAAATTTATGACTCCCCGATGCGCGCGGGAATAATGGTCAAGGCACTCTTTTGGGAATTCAATAGATGTTAATGTTTGAATTCCATGGTAAGCTGTTTGTTGGCGGTCAAACTAAAGATTTTTTTGTGAATTTGTTGGAAACAAATGCAAGATTCCTTCAAAAAAGCAAAGATGCATTCATGAAGGCAAATGCGTTGATAGTTTTATTCTTCTTTTCTGGTCTTCCATTTTTTGCAAATCCCCTTGGTGGGCCAGGTTGGACACAGTTACTGGCCAAGTGCCGAGAGTGCAGTTGCAGTTCATCTAGGATACGCCAAGTTGAAGCCTGGGAAATGGTCCCACATCCCCTTTTGGGTTTGTAACCTTGGTAACCCTTAAGCCTGGTACGTTGTTTTACCAGATCGTAGGATAATGCAAGAGAAGAACATGGATTAGAGAGGAACATGGGATTTTCTTGCACTTTGTTTGGACATTGCCGTTTAGAAAAGCAACACTTCTCTTGCTAAGTAGGTGGTGGTGCTTGTAACATACTTTGAGGGGGTGGAACTCTACAATAGCGGGACAGGAAAGTGGAACACAGGAACATTAAGTATATACATGCACCTTCTACATCGTGTTGGAAGAGCTGGAGCCAATCTTCTTTTCCACTACTAAAGTAGCCAAACAAATATTCTTCCTTCTTCCAGAAGTGCTTTTAGGCTTGGCGAGGTTTCACCTTGAAGGTATCCGAGTAACATCATTTTGATGACATCAACTGACTGGATGTCGGAGTTGGCCCAGATTCAGTTTGATCAGGCTGAAAAGGCGAGATATCTCGAACAGAATGGGCACCTGGGCCAAGATGAGATGATTTGGGTGTGTCTAAAAACCATGGGGATCCATGGGGTATAGCATGGTATACCTCCAAATGGCAGTTCGAAAAAAGGGATGATGATGTAAATCAATGGATTGACCCAATGATTTGTGAACCAAAACTACATCCTGATACATGGAAGTAGGGGGTGGGTCCATCGTTTCACCATCTGATATTTAAAATTGCATGATAGCACGTGTTCTTGCTTTGCCCCTTTGGCACAACCATTTATGTGTGGAAATGACCGCACATGAATTATCTAGCAGGCCATTTCAGCACATCTCTTCAACTAAGGTAGGCGTTGGTGCCGTGTTAACCAAAATGGATCATTTTCCCAGGGGAAACCCATGGGTTTCATTGTCTATGTCAGTTTAAGAGAGGCTAGTTCCTCGCCACCAACAAGAAGTAGATTATCTTCCATTTCAATTTGCAATTGTATTTTTTTTCCATCAGTAGTAGAACGATTAACAACAAATAAAACAGCAATTTCGAAAACTATCAGTAGTAGTTATCTGTAATGATTTTACCTTTGATCTTCCACCTTTCATATAAATCTACTGAAAATCATCCCAACAATAGCCCCCACCAAGGCCTCTCTCAGAGCCATCCATGGAGGACGATGTGAAAGTGGCTGGGAACACCTGGGATGGACTAGCAGCCACCAAAATTGATCAGTAGGATGCTAGTGGACCATCGAAATTGATCATTTGTATAATATAGATAATTTGTAGATAATTTGTAGTACTATTCAATGATCCAGTTTTTTGGATCTTGATTTCGAGCCTGGGACCCTTTCGAGCGGGTGGGTCAAACTTGGAACCCCCAGGAATGATAGGGAACCTGTCAATTTTGGCTAGTCAAAGGAAATTCAAACGTCTATGCTTCCCTTTTACTGAGATTCAAAAGTCGCAACAATGATGGTCAACAGCAGTGAAAGTCAACAACAATGAAAGTCAACAGCAATGATGGTGAACTCTGGTGAACAGCAATGTTTTCCCTACAGCAATGATGGTCAACAGCGATGATCGTCACAGCAATGATGGTGAACAGCAATGATGGCTAGCAGCAATGATGGTAACAGCAGTGAAAGTCAACAGCAATGATGCTCAACAGCAATGATTGTCACCGCAGTGATGGTCTACTACTTTCACTTTTTGAGGGAAGTCTTGCACGAAAGATTCGTTTTCACATTTTCACCTTTCAGTTTTTGAGGAAAGTCTTGCATGAAAGCTTCGTTTCACATTTTCACCTTTCAGTTTTTGAGGGAAATCTTGCACGAAAGCTTTGTTTTCACATCTTCCACTTTCACTTTTGGAGGGAAGTCTCGCACGAAAACTTCGTTTTCACATCTTCAACTTTCACTTTTTGAGGGAAGTCTCGCACGACATAAGTGGCTGAGTCACTGTTGCTTTACGTTGCTGTTGCGCACGTAGTTCCATGGTGTTGTGCAACTTGCTGCTTGCAAATCACATTGGAATGGTTGAGCCAAAGTTGCGACGAGGAGTTGTTGATGATTTTACTCGTTTTGGGCGCTTACCATTTCCCTTTTAGATTTGTGATTTGCTTTAAAAAAGACCTTCAAAATCGTACTTTTTGTGGCTTTGGCGCCGAGATCCGGCTTTGGAGCA
The DNA here is from genome assembly GCA_947184155.2 of Cladocopium goreaui. NCBI lineage: Eukaryota > Dinophyceae > Suessiales > Symbiodiniaceae > Cladocopium > Cladocopium goreaui. The sequence goes on along the minus strand of CAMXCT020001247.1, from coordinate 395,607 downwards.
GGTTTTGGGCCACAGAAGAGCTGAGATGATCTGAGGGTGAGCTGAAAAGAGCTGAGATGCTGCGAAGAGTTGACAAGAGCTGTGGGATCAGCTGAGAAGATGTGAGAAGAGCTGAGAAGAGCTTAGAAGATGTGAGAAGAGGAGAGAAGAGATGAGAAAACATGAGATGAGCTGAGAAGAGCTGAGAAGAGTTGAGAAAATGTGAGAAGAACTGGCAAAATCTGAGAAGCGCTGACAGGAGAAGAGTGGTGAAGAGCCGAGAAGAGCTGAATTGAGACGAGCTGCGTAGAACGGAGCAGCTGACAAGAGCTGAGAAGACAAGTTGTGCTCGTCAAAGAGTTGTTAAATAACCCCGTTAATGACATGAGAAGAGATGAGAAAAGTTGTGATCAGCGGAGACAAGTTGAGAAAAGGAGAGAAGACATGAGATGAGATGAGATGAGATGGGATGACGCAGGCTGCAGCAACCATGGGATGCAATGAGCAGTCTCCAAGAGAAGCTGCGATGCGATGAGATCATATGAAATGAAAAAAACATGAAAAGATCCAACATTGAAAAGTCAAGAGTTTGTTGTTGCGAAGCGCAGAAGGTGCCCGCACCCTATAAGCACATTCTGCGTTCCGCTCTATAGGCTATAGGCGTTTCAGTTTTGAAACTTCCGCCCACCCATTTGTCCGAGCACTATTTGTAAACCATCATTCCACCGTTTTTTTTTTGGGTGGTGGTGATACCCAGCTTTGACCCAACATGACTTAATGGCCATGTCGGAAACTTTGGGGGGGCCCAGCCTGATGTGCATAATAAACATGAACCCAAAATTAGAGCAATTTCCGCAATGGCCATGTTTTGGTTCCATCTTTATAGTCTTTAATTTCAAAATCCACATGTTTGTTGCCGGCCTCACCATTTTCTAGTTTAATCATGTTTAATTTCTATGTATTTGTCATTTCCACCTCACATTTTTTTTTGCTCGCATCATGATTTACTTGCCATGGCCAATTTCACACTGGCGATGTTGATCACTTTCTCCGGTCCCAGGCCGAAATGATCTTGCGGCCAGTGTCGGAATCGCTTGAGAAGCCGGATGCTTGGAGGGGTTGGGGTCAGGGTCCATTCTCCGAGGGCTGGCTGGGAGATCCCGAATGTTTAGATAATCTATGACTCTATGACATATATATTTTCCGATTTTTCACCTAGAATTCACGTAGATTAGCTACCCGACTTTTCTTTGGAGCGGGATCCTTCTGGGCGTGTTTGGTTCCCCTTGGCATCAACAAGTTTCTGGAGAGCCTAAGCCCTTGGAAAATGGTAGAAACATGTAGAAACCATAGCGCCACACCGCAACAGTGAAGACAATGATTTAGGATTTTGTAAGAAAAATGAATTTGCCTCGTCAGATGTTTTTTCTCTGGAAGGTTCTTGATTTTGTAGAAGGTAACATCCTAGTCTGGAGAGCAGACATTGATTTAGTAAAGATTTTTTTGGTGCCTGACCTTGGGGCCCTCTACTGAATCGAGGGGTCCAGCACCCCCCCTAATTGCAAGGGGGATGATCTAGGTTTGGTCAGTACTCTTGAAACAGTCAGCATTTGGTGGGGCCATCCCGCACATGAACATAGCACGTCCATCATTTGTAGGTCATTTTCATTCATTTTCGGAACTAGACACCCCTTGATTTCATTTGATTTCCATATCTGAATTATCTAGTTATATGTGATTTCACAGGGTCCAACTGAATGTAAACGGATGTTTCCTAAAATAGGACCCCTTATCACCAGTGGTGTCTCCTTATCAGAAATGCCCAAGAATGTGAAGCGTGGATCCTGATTTTCAGCCCTGGGTTTTTTATCATTGGGGGAATACATGGAAATAACATGACATACACATATTATAACATATTTTTCACATTAGCAGATGGCACCAAAAAATGGCAGGATCCACCTAAAGTCGAAGCATCCGAGGTTGGAAAAAACCCCGTTGTCACCGTTGGTTTTTTGCGGATCTGGTGATGGGGATTTCCCAGCGTGCCATGTTGGATGACAGAGGAGCCTATCCCCAGAGCGTCTCAAATTTCAAGATATTTCCATGAACTTTCCATGAACTTTCCAGTACAATCCACTATTTTTATCTATTTTTCACATTCCATTCATATCCCAATATATATCCCAATATATATCCCAATATATATCCCAATATATATCCCAATATATCCCATACCCATATCATATCAATATTATCATATCAATCTTCCATTCATGTTTCATATCCACTTTCACAAGTGAGGCTCCGCTGCTCCATCGAAGCCTCCACGGCGACCTGCGGCCACGGCCACGTGAAGGCTCCGCTGCGCCATCGAATGGCCATCGAATCAGGGGCGTTTCACTGGACTTGGCTATTGAAAATGGTCATTTATAGTGAGTTTTCCCATGAAAAATGGTGATGTTCCATAGTTATGTGGCTGTTTACCAGAGGGTAATAAGAATATAATATAAGCTTTCTAATCTTAGATCTATAATGATCTATATATATGATCTATATATCTAATCTTACTAATCTTAGATCCATCTAGCCAGAACATCCAGAACTGGTACCAAACCATGAGTATTATAAGTATTATTAGACGTATATTAGACATTATTGGATTTACCACATGATCATTAGGATTTCAAGCGGTCCAATGGAGGTCGATCCTCTTGACATGGTCATTGCCCGAAGATCGTGAGTCAGCATCAAAATATGTAGTGCCACGGAAGACCAATAAGAAAGGTGATATCATTTTTATTCATTCTTCATACTTATAACTTATAGATCTTATAGCGTTTTATCTACCCGTCATCAACTTGCTGAAGCGTAAACTTGAAGGAATTTACGCCTGCTCAGTTTCTACCATGTTCGAGTTTACCTCATTTGCTTCCTTTGTGCGGTTTGGTTGGACACTTGCTCACAAATGAAATCCACGGATACCCTCTCAGGGAAACAAACATGGTGTGTATGGAAAAATCCACCACGTGTGGATGAGTTATCTACCCTCCAGTAAACTAACATTCTATTTTCACGATTTTCCTATTTTTCACATGGTGCGTTTCCAGAGGAAACCGTTAAATGACCGGGGGGTACCCATCAAGAACAGCCAACAAAAACTGGATTTCCATTGCCACCAGGTGCTTCCACCTATGTGCGCCTCCTCAGCTTCATGTGGATTGGTGGAACTTGGATTGCTGGGTGACTTTTCGTTGAAACTAAGTATGAATGATTTTACACACATTGCATCCATTTACATCCATTTACATCCATTTACATCCATTTACATCCATTTACATCCATTTACATCCATTTACATCCATTTACAGTATGCAAACATATCTTCAGTGCAGAAAGAACAACATTTTCAAATTTATGTGTGTACCCCAATGATAAAGTTGGTATACCCCATCCCCCATGATATGACTGTGCCAATTGTGTGCCCGAATTTCTGGGGACCAAGTTTGGACGCCCGAGAAGCGAAAGATGATCAGCCGACCAAGGCGCAGCCCTCGCGGGCGTGTGAGCTTCTCACCCAAGGCCAGCTTATGTATGGCCAGTTTCATGGAGGCATAGATAATTATAGATGATGATATATAAGAACATCATAAATGGATGAATGGATGAATGAAGAACTAGATAATTATTCACGCAGCAAAATGTATGCATGTAATACATAGTGTACAATGTATATGAGTGTAGATACGATGGGGCATTCCCCTTTGAATTTGGGGAATATCACGGCATACGCATACCCCATTTTTCGACAATTCAATCATCACTAGTTAGACTTGAGAGTCTGGTTGCTGATTTCAAATGTTTGATCTTCCCTACAAATCGGATGATCCCAATTAATATCATGTGGTCATCCACATTAAAACCCCTATTATTAAATTGTCATTAGATATCGATATTATATATTATATATTATATAATATATATATATATATTATATATTATATAATATATATATATTATATATTATATAATATATATTATATATTATATATATTATATATATATTATATATTATATATTATATATTATATTATTTATATATATATGGTGTTGTTGTTGTTGCTGTTGCTGTTGCTGTTGCTGTTGTTGTTGTTGTTGTTGTTGTTGTTGTTGTTGTTGTTGTTGTTGGTGTTGTTGGTGTTGTTGGTGTTGTTGGTGTTGTTGGTGTTGTTGGTGTTGTTGGTGTTGTTGGTGTTGTTGTTGTTGTTGTTGTTGTTGTATATTATTGTATATTATTGTATAATTGTTGTATAGTATTATCATCATTATTATTACAGACATATAGAATCGTGACCCCCGTATGTTCATGTGTAATCCCTGTAATATCCCTATGAATATCCCCATCAAACTCCCTGGTCCACTAGGCCACCTCTCGTAGTTCCAGCTGCTCATCCGTGCCGGCCTTGTTGCGCTCGGAGATGTTGGCCACGGAGGAGCCGCGCTGGGCTGGTCACTTGGAAAAAATCTGGAGAAGGGCATAAAAATGCCTTTTTTTCACATATGAGAGCTCATATTTCAATAAAGTTGAAGGGAAATTTGACCGCCCCGGATTTGATGGTTCGAAATTACGGTTTCCTCATGTTTCCTCAAACGTTTCACTTGGGGATCTCAACAAAAGCTGGGTGAATTTTTGGTTGGTAAAGCAGCAAAATCAATCAAAATCATAATATGGGGGCGTTTCAAAGATTTTCATGTATTACTGAAACCCATATTACATTCTATAAATGATGTTCAAACTTTGGAACCCCAACAATCCCATTCCCAGAGGCGAATTGGTTAAGTGAACAGGATGCCATGGAGGACGAAGTGGGGAGCTGCGGAAGCCCCGAAGGCCGGAGTTCATCACAAAAAATGGCGATGGAGACATTCCATGAGGGACTTCTATGGATTTCTGGGTCATAGTTCAATGATATATCATATATATCATCTTCCAGGTGATCAAATATAGTTTCATTCAGTATGTATTTCCTTTGTGAAATAGTTGGAAGACCAGTGGAGCGGCTCAAAATGACTAGTTCCCCATTGCAGGTCCATCACGGCATCACCCATTGAGGATTTTACCATTGAAACCTAGAATAAAACTTAAACCTCCATGGGGAATTCCCCTGAATTCCCCATGGAGCCACATTTACCGGAGAGTATTTTTCTGTGGGTCCGTTGGTACTTTAATATTCTTGAGCCTTGGAGCCATATTCTGCAGGGGAAGCCTTCAGCTCGACTCTTGCAGTGCTCACCCGCCTGGACAACGAACTTGGAAACTTGGAGGTGGCTGGTGGATTGTTTTTCTGACCTAAATGATGATTTAGATAGGCGAATCATCTACAACTGCAGAAATTTCCAGGCGCCAAGCCGTGTTCAAAATCTGCGTTCATCAACTCATGGGGAGTTCAGGCCGTCTTGCGAGCTCTGGAGCCCAGAACACGATCTGCTTCGCCCAGAAGTTGGGTCGCCCAGAGTCTGGCCTTCTGCGTCCAGGAAACCATGAGCCCCATGGCTTCATCGCTTCCAATATTCCAATGGGATTCCAATGGGATGAATTGATGTCGGAATGAACATGTCATGGCCTCAGATTTCTTGAACTTCTCTGGATGTGTGAGTGAGTCACCTTTTTCAGAATGGATCCATGGGATCCATCCATCGATCAGTCGGCCCCTTTGTGGGCCCCAGTCCTTTGTCTGATCCCACGGAGACACTCCCCATACCTAAAATTGGTTGTATCCAAAAGATATCACCATGATTTCCCATATCAGTATTTATCTGTATTGGTTGTAATGATGGTTGACTTGTCAGCATTTTTGATCTAAATCCACCATGGTTCTGGGTGAATCTCCCCTTCTGGTTGAGTTCAGGCCCTACCACTGGGACGGCCAAAGAATGCCAGATGCTGCAATGAGCGCTGCCGTGTGCACCGGGGGATGTGGAAATAGATTCTGAAATTGAGCTACAGTATTCCAGTAACGCATGGTTTTTGGGAACCCAATAATGGTAAGAACATGTGGACAACGAACATGTATTCAATTTGAATCGTATTCCAATGATCCCCGATTTGGAAGCATGCGGTTAAACCCAAAGTAGACATCCTTCAAACGGGTATTGCTTTTGATCCCCCTGCCAATTGTTGAAATTGGGCACTTGGGGATCATTTGGTATTGGGATTACCAGAGTATGAAATTATTTCAACTTGGCACAGAAGGATATATATATATAGATGTGCTTTTAGGATGGATGTCATGGATTTGCCTCGATATTGGCGCAGTTCCTTTGAAAGGAGCCTCTTCTGCCCAGTGACTTCATGATTGGGCTTGGTCGAAATCCTTGGGTTGGGATAATTGAAATCATTGAAGGCACATGCTGAGACATTTTCGTAAGATGATTGAAGGCACCAAGTAATGCACGAAATGATGACTACCTCCAAATATGCATGTTTTTGAGAAGTGACGAGAGTTGTTGCATATGGGCTATGATGCGTGGTACCTCTGCAAGTCATTCTGTCAATCTCAAACTGAGTTTGAGGGGGAATAGTCAGCAAATCCCATGGTTCCACTCAATTTTCCCTCAAATCGTTACCTTGAATCACCTTTACCCATAGGATCCATGTATGGTATATATACTAACATTGGGGATATAGTGATGGTAAATGTTACCATATATAGCAGCACCATGGATCCTCTGGGTTATGGCAATGGCTCATTTGTGACACCCTGTGCTGCGGCTGCTGCTCTATCGCGGGACATTGCGATGTTCCGAGCTACCGAAAAAGACAGAACTCCCACCTCAGATGATCAGGACAGGTTGATGATAGGTTGATGGGTTGACGTGACTGGGCAACATCCATGAGGGATCTTTCTGAGATCGCCGTTGTTGTGTCCAAAGAGCTTCAGGTGAGAGGATAATTAGCCTTATTAGTGCCAAGGTTGGCCAAATTCATCACAGCCCAAAGGGCAGATGAGTGCAGCCTGCTCCGTTGGGTGTATGGGTCTGTGGCCACGGAAGGTTGTGAAGGTCAAATGATTTTTAGTTTTGTGCCATCCTAGTTTGTTGAATATGAGACATTAATAGACATTAGACATATGAAAACAGTCTTGGGAACAACATCTTTGATGACGTTTCAGACCATATTTTTGGGGGACCTTTCAGACAACAAGGCGTGCAGTTGGCGTTCACGGCTTGCCATGTTACCAGTTTGTCCCGAAGTGGAATGGCAACCCGTTTGTCAGGTTCACAATCCAACTGGAGTATCATCCAAGAACCACTCACAGCCATGGTGCTTTTGTCCACTTGCGAAAGGTCCTTTGGATCTTTGGTATCAAACATTGCCACTTTTGCATCTAAAACGCGGTTTAGCACCAGTTCCCCAATTCCAACCCAACACCAACGTTATCCAATGTTGTCCCAACATGATGAAGGGATGCTATCCAGAATGAATTCCCCACTTCCATCAGAGCCGTGGTGTCCCAGCACCGGTGTGGCTGGAGTGTTGGGAGCTTCAGTTTTCCATAGTTTTCCAGGCCCCACTTCCATCCAATGTTCATCTGGAAATCAGGGACATCATCTCCGTCAAGTTGGGGATTCCCCTTGAATCCTTTAGGACTTTAAGATCATGGCAACTGTCGTTCCCAACACTTGCCCAACCTGGCTGTTTAGAGAGCTGCGTGGCTGAGGGTTTGCAGGTGCGCAGAACAAAAGACCCCCGTGCAAATGCTGTTTGGAAACCTTCCCAATTGGGGACCCCCAATGATTGTGGTGAAGCATCTTGAAGGGATCCTTGTACTGGCTAGGGGTCTCTTGGATCGCAAAGATTGCGGAGATGCCGCATATCAGGCTTTTTCGAACAAACCGACGTGTTCGCAGTTCGCGTCCAAGTTCCGTTGACGCCAATTCTTCTGTTTCGCTTCGATTAATAAGCGACATGCGGGAACTGTGGCGGCGTTCCTCGACATACACATCCAGAGGAAGGTGGAAGTTATCCTGAACCGAACGGCGCAAGAAGTAATGTTGAGATTTCGAACTGGTGATCACTAGGTTGGGCTGACTATGTCCTGACATGTTTGTGTAGCACACCAGATTTCCTGAAATTAGCCTCTCCTGTGCCGGTGCTTAACGATGTGCTCATCGTTATAGGGTGGGGTGCTATCCGAATGTGCGCTTTACATGGCTTGAACATCCCAAATCATGCCAAGCAGCAGAAGAAACTGAGCTAAACATGCCCTGGAGGCTCAACAACCAAACCAGCTGTCTGTTTGTTGCTAGATTGGGTTCCATGGCATGTAGGATAACAACATCTCACAGCAACTTCGTTCTGAAAATAGAGGATTCAACTCTTTGCGCTGAGAAGAATGGTTCGGATTCAAATTCTTGTCAGTACACTTGAACACTGGACATTGAACCCTTTTGGGCTTTTCATATCTACGTACTATACATGCATGCATACATTAATACGTACATACATAATATATACATTACATTACATTAGATTAGACTACATTACATTGCATTAGATTAGATTACATTACATTACATACATACATTACATACATTACATTACATTGCATTACATTACATTACATTACATTACATTACATTCCATTAATTACTTACATACATACATACATACACACATACATACATCCATGCATGCACACATACACACATACATACATACATACATAGATAGATACATACATACATACATAGATACATACATACATTACATTACATTACATTACATTACATTACATTACAGTACATACATTACATACATTACATACATTACATACATTACATACATTACATACATTACATACATACATCCATACCATACCATACCATACCATACCATACCATACCATACCATACCATACCATACATACCACACATACCATACATACCGTACATACATTCCATACATACATACATACATACATACATACATACATACGCACATACGCACATACGCACATACATACATACGCACATACATACATACGCATATACATACATACGCACATACATACATACGTACGTACAAACGTACATACATACATACATACATACATACATACAGATATACAGACACATACATACATACGCACATACATACATACGCATATACATACATACGCACATACATACATACGTACGTACAAACGTACATACATACATACATACATACATACATACAGATATACAGACATATAGACATACAGACATACAGACATGCATGCCTACTTACACACGTACGTACATACATACCTACCTACCTACCTACCTACCTACATACATACATACATACTGACATACACACGGACATACATACATACCTACCTACCTACGTACATACATACTGACATACACACGTGCATACATACATACCTACCTACGTACATACATACTGACATACACACATACATACAGACATACATACATCCATCCATACATCCATACATCCATGCATGCATGCATTCATCCATGCATCCATGCATCCATGCATCCATGCATCCATGCATCCATGCATCCATGCATCCATGCATCCATACTTCCATGCATACATGCATCCATGCATCCATGCATATACATGCATACATGCATACATGCATGCATGCATGCATACATAGACATGTATATATATATATATACCATTGAATTGAACATCCATAAACGCATCTTCGTCGCCAATACGCCAAGTCGCAATGCGTCGTGCAAGGCTTCGCCCACTTCCGCCGAGTCGGGATGGCTTCGTTTTCGCTCACCCAAAACTCACTGATGGCCTGGGCATTACGCAGCGAAGTAAGCAATATATATATATAATTAATTACGCATTATTCCTGATAACCATACCATTCATACATATTAATACATATAAAGATGATGATGATGATGATGATGATGATGATGATGATGATGACGATGATACTGTAGTAGTCAAAACGCAGAAGGACAAAAGACAACTGGAATCGCAAAACAGCCGAGATGTGCTAAAGCGAGTTTGTGCGTGCAGCCGTAAATTCGGTGAAACTTGACAAATACTGTTGAGCGATGCGGCCGCAGTATGCCTAACCAGCAACACATCAGGAACAACACAACACGTGAAAATCAATGGACCCTTGCCAATCCGCCTGTACTCCATGTTGGTTTGCACAGTGGATGCAATGCGACGAATTTTCCCATCGAAACACCACGAGAAAGGGCGATGGCCGGCTGGTGGCTCCGGCCAGGCTGGCACACAATTCGCGAGGACGACAAACACCACCACTGCAACCCCAACCATCAGTACAACGGCAACAGCAAACAACTGCCTTGACCCAAAAAGCCACCGCAGCAACAAAGCAAAGAAGAAGACAAAAACCAACAAGAAGCTACAGAAGTGGACGAATGAAAAGAAAAGCAAGAGAAGAAACAGCAACAATAACAAGGACAAAAGCAAGAACAACGGCTACGGCTACAGCAACTACAGCAGCTACAGCAACTACAGCAACAACAGCAGCAACGATAGCAACAACCACTGCAGCAACAATACCACACAACAGCATATAACAACAAATCACAACATACAACCTCAATCAACCTCGTACAACCTCACACAACATCATACGACCACATGCAACGACAAAAGAGAACAAACAACAAAAATCAACAAAACGCTTTTCTCAGGGTTGTCGCCCGCGCCATACGGTCAAGGGCTTAGTAATAATGGCATCAAGTGCGCATGCAAAGATATTAATTGACATGTATTGACAGAGCCGCGGTGCTACGGAAGATCTGTAAGGTAAAGAACTGTACACCAGAGAGAAGATTTGATACTGTAGAGTATATGTGCAAGCGCAATGGAGGAACTCGTGGCGTCACGCGAAGCATGTATGCAAGAGCAAAAGACAAACTCATAGAGCAGCGTCAATGATGCGTGCACGTGCAAGAGCAGATTTCATTGCGTAGCACCAAGTGCACGTGCAAGTGCATAAAACTAGTTTATACTGTACTGAAGCGTCAAACTTTGTATGCAAACCGACCTTGCAGCATGGCATTAAGCACATGTGCAAGTGCAAAAGGCGATTTCAGAGTGTAGCCGGCGGGCATGCAAGTGCACGAGAGGAATGGGTAGAGCATGGTAGAGCAGATCGAAATGCCCGTGCCAGTGCAAGACAAGACCTCATAGATAGCATCAGGCATGCGTGCAAGTGAACGATTTCTGTCACACCCCACTTAACTTAATCCCATTCAAGCCCCGTAAATATAGAGTCGATTTTGCGCCCTTATCCGCGTGGGAAAAGTTGAAAGGAAAAAACATGTGCGTTTTCATTATTATCATTATTTGGGTCTGAAGTCTGAAGTAAAACAGGCCGGCAGGCCGGCAGGCCAGCAGGCCAGCAGGCCAGCAGGCAGGCCAGCAGGCCAGCAGGCCAGCAGGCAGGCCAGCAGGCCAGCAGGCCGGCCAGCAGGCCGGCAGGCCAGCAGGCCAGCAGGCCAGCAGGCCAGCAGCCAGCAGGCCAGCAGGCAGGCAGGCAGGCTGGCAGGTAGGCCGGCAGGCCGGCAGGCCCGCAAGCAAGCAGGCAGGCAGGCTGGCAAGCAAACCAGGCAAGGATGCAAGCAAGCAAGTGAGCAACCGAGCAACCGAGCAAAGCAGCAAGGCAGGCAGGCAAGCAGGCAGGCAGGCAGGCAGGCACCCCAGCCAGCCAGCCATCCAGCCAGCCAACCAGCCAGCCAAGCCAGCCAACCAGCAAGCAAGCCAGCCAGCAAGCAACGGGGGCAAGGGGCAAGCCAGCAAGCAAACCAACCAGCCAGCTAGCAAGCAAACCTGCCATGCAGGTAAGCCAGGGCAAGCCACCATAAATTTAGTTTTGAACCAATCGTAGATAAGTCTTCGGGCCACCCTTCGGAAAATTATACGCCAACTTTCAATAAAACAAGGCAACCCTGAACTAACCCTAGGTAAAGTTCTAAACCAACTGCAACCCAAATCCAGCCTTACGTATCCAAACCGTAAACGGATTTTAAATTGCAAACTATTTGGCACTAAACAGTACATAAAGTTTGAAACAAATCTTTGACCAACCTGAAAGAATATCCAAAATACAAACAACATGAGTACCGCGTGGCATCAATACTTGTCAAACCTGCTCCTCTTTTTGTGACGCTCTGAGACAAGCCGTTCTCCCATTGCGATTGAGTGTCCCACTTTGTTGTACGGGATCTTGTGGTGGCTCACAGACCATGATGGCATTAGGCCCTCCAAATATAGTCGCCGAAACATTCAGTTAAATTGTTAGTTTTAAAATCGCAGGCCGGACCCACGGGAGAAGGTTGATACCTGTTGTTGGCTAAAATGTGGTGAAAGGTTTTCAGGGTCCTATCCTTTCATTATATAGCTGACATGAATTTTGTTGAGTTGCGCGTTGACCATGTGGAATTGGGATAAAAAGGTTTTTTTTTTTTTTTTTTTTGGGTGGTTGGCGCACAGGGTCTGGCCAGTGTCTAGTAATTTTATTATGAAAATATAATACATTTTATCATTGAGAAAGGCCAGGTTCCGTCTTGATTTTTGCATGGGCATCGATTATAAAAGGATGCATATTTTTTGGACCTGGGCACATTTTTTTGGACCTGTACATGTTTTTTGGACCTATTTTTTTTTTGGACCTAGGGTCAGAAAATATGTGGGGGACTTACTTGTGTGTTTTCTGGACCCGGTGGTGATATTTTTTTTTGGGACCTGCATGTATTTGTGCTGGACCCAGGGATTTTTTTTTTTCGGACAGCCAAATTAATTGTCCCCGAGTTCGGTTTCCTGTTTTTTGGACCCGTGCGCCTGCTTCCTGGACCTTGCCTCCATAGGGTGGGGGGGGAACTCCATTGTTATAGGCGCTCACATTGGGCTGGATTCCGTGCACGTTTTTTTGACCTGGCACAGGGTGGGGGAATTTAGATACTGAGACAAGATGCACGCAAGGGGCAGTTCCGGTATTGAAACAATAAAAACGTAAGAAGTGGTGGAGAGGCCAATGGAGGAAGCCTACGTATGAAACGATATGGATGCAGGAAATTGACGGGCACATAGGGGAAAGGGAAAACTCGATATTGAAACAGGATGAACGCAAAAAATTGTTGAGAGATGAGGGGTGAAACCTAGACATTGAAACGACTTGCATGAAACAGCGCGCATCCGACTCAACAGCGGCAAGACACGCATTTGGAACAAAGCCGGGCACCAGCCCCCAAATACAGAGGACCTTGGAGCAACTACATGGGTGGGCGACCAATCCTTGCCGCCAGAACAGCAAGGCATCAGAGTATTGGGCGCACCCATCGGCAGCGCAGAGCACAGGCCCACCTCCAGCAAACTTCGGCACAACACACTCTTCTCCTCCAGCACCTCCCATACCTCGATGACTTGCAAGCCAGTTGGTTCTACTGTTGTACACAGCCAGCACGCGCAGCAACTATTTGCTCCGCATGATCCCGCCGCACTTGACAACTCAATTTGCACAACAACACGATGCATCCATCACAGCATGCCTAGCAGAACTCCTCGAAACAACGAACTTCCCAGCTGCAGCCATTGCCCGTGTCCACCTCCCTCTCACTTCCGCCATGCTCCATGCAACACCGGCGTACTGGGTTTCATGGGTCGACGCCCTGGCAGTCTTGCACAAACAAGACTCCAGTGTCACAGATACCTTGCTCCACCATCTGGCAAGCCCTTCCGAAGCATCCAGCCACATCGCAGCCGCCAGCCAAGCACGCACAGACCTTCAAGACCAAGGGTGGGACCCACCCAGTTGGGACGAGCTAGCAGCACCACACGGGCATGAGGAAGTGGGCAACGGGCCAGTCCAGCCAGGTTGGCAGCGACAAGCCGCAACCCCATACCACACAGCAGCCAGGGCAGAGCTCTACCACACACTGGACCCACCAGCGCAAGCCATGCTCGACTCTCAATCGGGGCTCTTTTCCGGGCGGGCTTTCACTTCCATTCCATACACGCCTGATGCCACCTACCCAGGCCTACTATTCCGATTGCTTCTTCTTCGGCGCCTCCGGCTCCCGTTGCCCTTGTCTGACCGCATTTGTCGGTGCCGTCGCACTGTTGATCCCCTTGGCGACCACCGTTCAGCATGCCCAAGGACGGGGGTCCTCCGCAGCCGCGGGGGGCCACTTGAGATAGCTGCAGCCAGAGTGTGCCGAGAGGCAGGAGCACGAGTCACAATGCACACCAGGATCACCGACCTCAACATTCCCGCAGCATGCCGCCTTGACGAAAGGCGTATAGAAGTCATTGCAAACGGCCTCCCGCTGTGGAACGGGGCACAGCTAGCAGTTGACACTACACTTGTTGTTCCCTTAACAAGTACGGGCCAACCACGCCGACGAGGAGGTCGATATGCAGGAGCAGCTTTACACGAAGCAAAGCAAGCCAAGGAAAGGGTTTACCCAGAGCTGCAAGGCACGGGGAGATGCCGCCTGGTGGTATTTGGCATTGAGGTTGGGGGTCGATGGAGCACAGAAGCGGCCCAGTTCCTAAGATCTCTAGCACGCACCAAGGCACAACAGTCCCAGCACAGCTTCGCCATGCCACAGTCACAGCCCTCATTGCTCGCTGGAGCGCTTCTCTCACGCATGCCGCCATGCATGCCTACGCAGCTTCCCTGCTTTCACTGCTTCCTTCAAGTGCAATCATAGGCGAAGAGGACCTTCCTCCCTTGGGCCAGCTCTTGGCCCAACACCCAGGAGCTTCAACAACTCCCAGCCGGTTGCCGGGCCCATAGCCAGCCCAACTTTAGATTTCTTGTGTGGACATCCCTTTTTGATCCTTTTTGGCTTTTAGATTTCTTTGTGAGTGGCCACGGAACCTGCCTTTCAATGAAGCGCGCTGCAGAAGAAGGTGTGTTAGGAAAAAAAGTACATTAAGATACATGCAAGTGAGGGATCCCAACGATCCGACCACCATCATCCAGCACCACATTCCTTCAGGAGTTCAAGCTCTTTGCGACGCTCTCAGAGACGCCTTCGGACAGAGTGACCAAAACATGGTTAGCCGAAACTTGGAGAGTTTCTTCGTGTTCAGACGTGGAATACTGTCACTACGAGAATATGCGGTGGAATGGGACTTGCGGTATGATGAGGCAGAACCCCCCTCACTGCGTCCAGTCACCCCGTCGCCGACAAGGCACTTTCGCGGGGGCTGCGTTGGCAGATGCCAGGCGTTCCAAGGAACGAACCTACCCAGAGCTTGTCCAATCCCATCGCTGCCAACTCGTCGTCCTCGGCATCGACGTGGGCGGCCGATTCAGCCACGAATCTGCCCGGTTCCTTCGACTCTTGGCAACAGCACGGGCACGATCAGTCCTAACTCTGCTTCGCTCATCTGCCGCAGCGGCTTTTGTTTCTCGCTGGTCTGCCATGCTGACCGTCCGCCCCAGCGGTGTCCCGCCTCGCACCCTGAAGGGGTCACGTGGCTTGGATTTATGCCAACTGCAGCTTGCGAAGTTTCCCCTAAATGCCCCTAAGCACACCTGGAGGCGGGTCAGTATAAAAACCGCCCAAAGAACCCAAGGAGTGCCTGAACCTTCGCTGCCGAAAAAGGTGCGGGGGGAAAAAAAACAGGTCCAATCTTCAGCTCAACGACGTGGCCAAAATCTACCTCTTCTTCAAGCACAGCCAGTTGCCCAACAAGTTCATCGAGGTCATCAAGCTGCAACTTCATGGCGATCTGGCGAGATTCAATGAAGCCAGAACATTGGCCCTTCGGTTCAGTCCTTTTGGGCAACCACCGGCTGGCGCTCGTGTTACGCTGCACACCCGCCTGGCCAACTTCAACGTCCCTGCTGTTCAACGCGTTGACGACCGTACCATCGAAGTCATCGCAACTGGGCTGCCATTGTGGCATGGCTCCAGCTGGCTATCGACACATATCGCCACCACGCTGGTCTCACCTTTGACAGGTGCTGCATAACCCCGGCGACGAGGCGGCCAGTACGCCGGCGCAGCATTGCACACAGCTCGGCAGAACAAAGAGCGCACATACCCCGAGCTGGCGGGGTCAAACAGATGCCGGCTGGTTGTCCTCGCCATGGAGGTTGGCGGCGGCTGGAGCCCGGAAGCAGCAACTTTCCTCCGGCTCCTCGCCCAAACCAAAGCCCGGGAAACCCCCGCACCTTTGCGGCACACCGTGGTGGCTTCTCACATCGCACGATGGTCAGCCATATGCACACGCCGCTATGCAAGCATTCGCGGCATCCCTGCTCAACCAGTCAGCCGACAGCGCTCTCAGTGGCGATGGTGTCCTCCCAGTCCTCGGGCAACTTCTCACCCAAGCACCCTCCACCCCTACTGCCCCCAGTCGGCTTCCAGGGCGGTGAGGGGGGCTCATGAGCCGTGGCTTTCGCCCTTTTGGACTATGCACATTTGGAGACTGGCCAGTATCAAAGCAGTCCATAAACCCTTAAAACCCATTTGTGGGACCACCAGATGACTGGCGCGGCAAAAAGGCGTGTTGGAAATGTTGTCTACGAAGAGGTAACAGAGACTTAAGAGAACTGCGACAGCTACTGGGATGAGAATTGGACAGATCCGACCTCCTGGTCATACGATGAGAATGAATCCCATGAGCCTTGGTCCGATGACTATGCTGACGATGGATGGTGGCACGATGATGAGGCCTACTACGACTACTATGGTGAAGAAGATCCATCATGGTGGAATGACGAGAAGGCGAAATCTGAGCAGAGCACCAACCACGACAACAAGGTCAACGAGGATTACCACAAGGGAGGCCAGAAAGGCCGAAATGCTATGGGCCCTGGCTGCCGCATCTGCGGCAGCAAGTGGCACTCCTCGTCTTCATGCCCAGTCAATCTCCCCGAGAAAGGCAAGGGCAAGAACCGTTTTGGAAAAGGGAAAGGATATAGCAAAGGCAGACCCTACAAGGGCTACCCCAGAGGCTATGGCAAGAAAGGAAAAGGCTATCGGCCCTTCTCATGGAGACCTTCCAAGGCTATGGCAAGAGGTTTGGCAAGAATTATGGCAAAAAGGGCAAGTACTACTCTGGGCACGACTACGCCTCCTACCATGTCAGACCGCCTTTGGATGCCAACCATGTCAAACGAGATCAACAACAACAAGAAACTGCATCATCATCACAGGCTGCCACCAAGACCAGCTTCTACCGCATGGATGCCAACGATGGCGACCTCACGAACATCCAGAAGTCTTCCAAGTCTCAACCAGCTCGACAAGAATCAGAAGAAACTCCTGCCAGCCAAACTCCTGAAAAGGTTCTCAGTTTTGCGATGTTTTTGAAGAGTTCTCAGGAAGCTGCCATCTACCACACCGTCAACGGCGAGAAGCGACGTGGTCTCCTGATCGACCTTGGAGCAGCATCAGGACTCATAGGGCCCGAGCCTCTTCGAGACATCATGGAGCATTGCATCCCCAACAACAAGACCAACGACTACATCATTTGGAACCTGAAGACAACATCAGTGGCTGGAACCTCTGGAGGGTCTGATGAAACGCTTGGAAAAGTTCACATCAAACTCAACCCAGCCAACCGCCATATCGTCTACAAGGGCAACGTCTTGGGCGGAGCTGGATCACTATGTCCAGCTCTTGTTGGCAATCCAACCAGTTCAATCACTTCCACGAAATCCTGATTCAGTGCAACAAGTACAAGAACATGATTCAATACAACATGATCCACCACCACAACAACATCAACCACGAGAATGCGGTGATGGACGACTGACGAAACCAATCTCCAGGCAAGAAGACAGGTGGACTCTTGTCGGTCAATGGTTTGTCCGAGAACATCGGGTAGCACGACGAACCATGTACACACCACAATGTGCAAAGACCAGGCCAGTTCCACTTGCAAAAATTTTGCCAGTGCGCAGAACCGAGAGCAACTACCATAACTACCACGACACAGATGGGAGCGATGAGACCACTGAGGACTCATGGCAAAAACCCAGCAACTTCACATCGAGATCTTGGCAAACCCTGACCTTGAGTGCTACTGGTCTCAGAAGCGGAAGCTCGACTTTTGGATGCCAACGTATCAGAATAACCACTTCCCCTTCCAAGACGACAAGAAGATCAAAGAGCTCAAGCACGACTATCGTGCCATCTCTGAGGAGTCCTACAGCAAGACTGGAAGAAGAGTGGTCACACCCGACAACGTGGACCAATGGCTCAAGGAGCTTCAGTCCAAAGGCCAGCCAGAGTGCCACTTCATGGAGCTGTACTCTGGATCAGGCAGACTCAGTCTTGCGATGGCTACGGCAGGTCTGTCGGTGGCATGTCCGATCGACTTTCGCTATGGCTGGGACATCAACGACTACAACCATCAGCAGAAACTGTGGCGTGTCATCAAAGCACTGAAGCCCCGAGTCATCTTTGCATCACCACGATGCAGATTCCACAGCACAGCGTCCAACACCATGAGCACCGAAAAGAAACTTGTAGGCAGAGCCGAGGATGAACCTGGCCTGAACTTCGTCAAGAAGGTCTTCCAGCATCAAGCCTACGAAGGTCGTGGCTATGCGGCCGAACATGGCCGAACAACCCTGGGGCTCAACACTCTTCACCGACAGCCCCTTCTGCCTTGAAGAGCTACCAGGTTGCAGACCCAAACAACGATGTGACCAATGCATGCTGGGGGCCACAGATGAGTACCAACAACCGATTCAGAAAGCAACCGCATTGGTGCCCAACTTCAAGTGGAAAAAAACATCCAAACGATGCAGTGGACACAGAGGAAAACTACATGGTCAACTACAAGGAAAAAAATCTGGCATCAACCGCACGGCACTTGCAGCGGTGTATCCAAGATCAATGTGCCAGCACATGTGCCACGACGTGATCTCCTGCCTCAACGAGTCACGACAGTTGCGACTTGCGGCATGGCCGAAAAGCCTTCACCACATCTGGCACGGCCACTTCTACAAGTGCGAGAAGTGCCGTTTGGGCAAAGCTGCGCCGCCCGGCCTGGAACACAGCCTACTACCAGGAGAATGTCATCATGGACGATATCCAACAGCTGATGGCAAGCGGCCCAGAAAGAATCCTGAGGCACCATCTTCCAGCCCAATCAATGACTGGAAGAAACCAGCCAGAAATTCCCCCATGGAAGATGTGACCCTGGAACTACCTCAAGCAGTTTCTCTTGGTCCAGCAGCACGAGTCTATTGGAAAGTGGCACTTTTCCAGGTGATCCAAGATGCTCTTGCCGTCTTCAGCGAAGCCACCGACATCGGCAAGGACTATGTCAAACATTGGACCATGGATGAACCACAAGATCTTTCCATTTGCAGTCAGCGACAGATCTTTGAGGCTGTCGACATAGATGCATGGCAGATCACACTATTTGACAAAGAACTTGGCGACGGAGGAAAGCGCAGTGATTCAGTGGCCAAATCGGCCCCAAGAACACCAGCTCCAATCACTCCAGGAACTGTAGCACCATCTACACCTATGCCAACAAGATCTTCATCATCCTCTACTCCATTGCCACTACAGCCAGCACCTGCTACACCCAACGATCATGATCCACTACCAGACATATCAGCTGAACCTCTGCCAGCACAACCTCCAGCTGAACATGAACAAGATCAACCACGAGATGATGAAGAACCCTACGAAATCGAGGAGTTCAAACCACGGCAGTTGACATCGAACAAGCCGTTGTACGACTTCAAGAAGGTTTTCCAACGTCTTCCACAACTTGCCAAGGAAAAACCAGACACAGCAGCCAGACTTCTTCTTGGACTACATGAAAAATACTGGCATGCTCCACCATCAGATCTGCGCAACCTCTTAGCAAGAGCTGGAATGCCTGTCGAAGTCCTGAACCTGGTCAGCGATGCCGTGATGAAGTGCTCCATTTGCCGACGGTATGTTCGTCTACCCAACAGGCCTCAAACCAAGATCAACAACGCTGGCACCTTATATCAGTGCGTTCAAGCTGATCTTTTGAACTTTCCTCATGGTGGACGAAGCCACGCGCTACAAGATCGCAGTGGCGACGAACAGTCGGGAATCCCAAGAACTACAACAGAAACCCCTGGAGCACTGGATGCGATACTTTGGGCCACCAGCATCTCTCGTCATGGACCAGGAGGCACCATTGCTGAGCCACCAGGCAGCCGCTGAGTTTGAGCGCCTGAACATCGAGCGCAAACCCAAGGGAACTACAGCTGGCCCTGCTGGATCTCAGCACACAGGCACGGGCCTTGTCGAGAGACATGTTGGCGTCATGAAGTTGACCATGTTGAAGCTGAAGGCCGAGCTCGACCGACAGGGCATCATTTGCGAAACTGATGACATTGCCATGGAACCAGCGATGGCCCACAACTCCACGCTCAACTACGGAGGTGTCACACCAGCTATGGCAGTCTTTGGCATTTTGCCACGTGGCTTCTACAACGAGGAGTCCTCTGGTATCATGTCAGTTGCTGGAGCTCTACAAACTGACCTCGGCACCTTTGAGAAAGCTGTGCGAATGAGGGAGATTTCTTTGTCAGCAGTTCAACAAGCTATTGTGGAGGACAGAACGGCACGAGCCCGACGAACCAGACGTCACCGCCTCAACACAGCAGAGCTAGTGGCTGGAACATCAGAAGCCGACTTCAATCGAGAAGTTCGTGGCGACGTTGGTTGGCGTGGACCGGCCCACTTGTTACGACTTGATCCAGATGAAGGAGTGGCCATCATCCAGTATCAAGGCCGACCATACTTGGTGTCCATCCGCCACAGCAGATGTCCAGACCTTTCTCTCCACCAACACCACGCTGTGCCTGAATGATGCGGCGGAGAATGAGATCATCGACATCATGAAGGTCACAGAAATGGTTCCTCCATACTCCAAGCGTTTGGTTTGGCGCAAAGTTCCAGGTGGTGATCATTTTGGCCAGCTTTGACAAGCTCTTGGTGGTGTCTTCATCTTTGACTACCAGATCTCCATCAGGCATGATCTATGGCAGAGCAATGAAGGTTATCAAGCCGCCTCGAGACACCACTGGCTACTTGGTCACTTGGAACATTGGCAGCGTCAAGTACCACATCCAAGAACACTGGAATGCTGACACCATCAAAATGAAGAATTTGCCATTTGAGAAGTCAGAAGACATTTGTGCCATCTACATCTTCTACCACGCCTCCAACCAAGAGAAGAGCACTCAACTTGATTTGAAGAAATCAACAGCATCAAGAATGGATACAAAGTCCACAACCATCGACTCCAGCCAGACCAACGACAAAAACAACTCCATGGCCATGGACGACACATCCATGCCAGATGACTCTCAACATCAAGGTCTCAAACGAGAAGGCCCTGACTCAAGAACAGTTGTCATGGCGCCAGAAAAGAAACGAATGCGATTGGACTATTGGTCATCGCGCTCCATCTTCTACAACTCCTCTGCCATTCACCACCTGATGAATTGCCGCCGAAAGATCAAAAATGACTTTCCCGACAGCTGGATCGGCACTCAGCTCTGGAGTGACAATCTCACGGCTGAAAGACTGTTTGCTGACTCTTTGCAACATCGTCAACAACAGCGCAGCGATTTGCAGAATCACGAATACCTTTTCCACATCGGTTCCAGTCAAAACGCCATCCTGAACGTGGACCTCAGAACTTCAAAAGTTTACCGTGTGGACACTGAGCGCGATGACATCAACGAGGATGACGTCCACGGCATTTGGAAACAAGTTGAGGAGGCCGATGCGGCCGAGGTTGCACATTTTGTGCAAGAGCGTGTTTTCCAGAAGCTGCACAAGGATGCGTTCACACAAGACCACGTGATCATCGATGCACGATGGGTTCGGAAGTTCAAGAAGATGGCCAACGGCACCAAGAAAGTGAAGAGTCGCTTGTGTGCACGTGGGTGCCTTGACAAGCAGAAGGATTTGCTCACAACAAGATCTACCACGGCAACACGCCTCATCCAGCGTTTGCTTCTCAGTGTTGCGGCAGTTTTGGACCTCAACGTGGAGTCCTGGGACATTGGTGGAACATTTTTGAAAGGACGTATGCTCCTGAAGATGGGCATCAACAGTCCGGTGAGAGCAGTTGTTGTGCTTCCTCCTCCAAACGTTTGGTGCCACCTTGCAGCCATGTCCAGCGACTTCAAGGCCAACGACCCATCCATGTGGGGTCTTCTGTGCTTGAAACCCATCTACGGACTCAACAATGCATATTTGGCATGGCAATTGTGTCTTAGAGAATATTTGCAGCAAATCAAGGGGGCAGCATCATCTCTTGACGAAAACAGCTGGCGATGGAAACGCCCTGATGGCTCTCTCCTTGCAGCATGCACATGTCACGTGGACGACCTTGCAGTTGCAGCACCGCAAGATTTGTTGGATCAACTGATCAACACTACAAAGCCTTCGTGGGGAAGTTCAAGAAAGTCAGTCGACAGACTCTGCCGATCGAACATTGCGGAGCACGTTATGAAAAGATGCCCGATGGCTACCGCATGGTGCAGAGCGTGTTTTGTGCCAAGATGATTCCTGCGAAGATTGGTGCTGATCGCAAGGATGGAGACAAACTCACCAAGGAAGAAATTACTTCCTACAGATCCATACTTTGTGGCCAACTGCAACTCGTTTGGATTTGGTGGCTGATGTTTCTCACCTGGCCACGCATGTGACCTCTTCAGAAGTTCGACATCTACGACAAGCCAACCAGGTGCTCAAGCAGGCACAGAACCCTGACCGAAAAGATGTTGGACTATTTCAGAAAACTTCATCCAGAACGAGGCCTTCGCATTGCGTGCTTCCACGATTGCAGTTCACACACTAAGGAAAAGGCCTACGCTCACGAGGGTGTTTTGGTCCTCTTGATGGAAGACCACATCAAGCCCAAGGAGGGCCAGTATGACGTTACTTGCAGCGACCAACTTGCACAACTACATGGAGGACATGCACATGTGCTTTGGAGCCATGGTGCCAAAACAAAACGCATTTCATACTCCACCAGCCATGCAGCGACGTTGGCGGCCATTGGCCACGAAGCTGCGACCCTGGTGAGTGTCCGACTTAGCGAGATGCTTCATAAGTCTGACAGTCCAACACTGCATCAACTTGCAGCAGTACAAGAAGTTGGAAATCCACAGCTACCCATTGATGACTATGGTGACTGCAATGATGTGTATTAGCTCACAACTGGATGCAAGACCTTGCCACAGGACAAGAATCAGCGCATCTATGTGCTGTCACTTCGTGAATCACGTCTTGCAGGACGACGCATCAGATGGATGGCCCTGGTTCCACCACGATCCATGGTGGCTGACGCCCTGACCAAGCCGATGGTGTCAGTTCAGATGATGACACTCCTCACGACTGGTCGCTTGGTCATTGAGAACGAGGGGACACACCATGTTCAGATGAAAAGGTTGCCACCGAAGTATGAAATTGAGGAAAGCGATTTGACGCAAGATGATGAATCGCTGATCAAAGAGTTTGAGCACCACAGCCACAATTTGTGGTGGACCCCGATGATGGCACCGGTGAAGCGAGGCATTTTGCCTATCATGACTTTGATGGTTTTAAATGGGTTGCGTCTTGCACAAGCAGCAGGCGAAACAGAGCCGGAACGTGACGGCACCATTTTTCACATCATGGTCGTTTTCACAGTTTTGATTTTGGTCGTTGAGCGAGTCATTGGACATTTTGGTGGAAGGATTTTTGACTGGATGCGAGGGATGATCCCAACTACATCCATGCCGAGCTCCATGACGCAACAGAGCTCTACCAACGACACTATGACCATGCCGAGCGGCGAGTCAGACCGATGAGCCTAGACAAGCCGGTCGCCTATGGGAGACTCCAGAGCAGACCGCTCACAGTGCGCTGGAGATGCGTGAGAAAAAACTTCAAGATGATTTAAACTATGCCATGAGCGAGATCACACGAATCAAGCAGACTGCGCAGAAAGACAAAGCGCAGTACATGAAGAGGATCGCAGACATCCAAAAGGAAAACGATACGCTGAAAGCACGACTTGGCGAACCTGGTGCACCGAAGATGACCACGGAACACATCTCGAACGAGCTGTTCTTCATTGCGACCGGAGAGTGTTTTCATCACCAATCTTGCCCGACGGTCGTCTCACCGTACAACAGGCCAATGAAGCTTGCAAAGTGCAAGCGATGCTTTTGAACCGCAGAGAGCGGATCGGAGTGAAGTTGTGTATAGCATTCCACAACACCATAACCCATGGATGTTGACATATCACCGCAGGCCTTGAGCAGTGTCAAAATCACCCCGCTTCGCTAAGTTAACCCACATCGGCTGCAGGCAACGAAGGCCGTCATGGACAGATGTGTAAACGTACCGGCGAGGGATGCTCCTGGGCGCAATGTGCCACATGACTCGACATCGAAATCAATGTAACCTTGTTGGTGAGTATCCAGTCACAGGACGTATGGACATGTAGACGCGGCTGGAATGCAAGAAGATGAATGCAAGAACTGTGTCTGAAGAATTGCAATCAAGACGCGGCGGGACAGAAACTGGAGAATCTATCCCAAGGGGGCTATGGTTTGGGAGCAGACCGTGTACAGGAAAGGCTTCCTGCCATGTTGCATGCTAGCTGCTAGCGCGGTCAAGGCTCCCAATGACCCATCGTGGGGATTACGAAGCAGACGCTGCTAGCGCGGCTCTAGCTCCCTACCGTCCAGGCACGGCAGCCTGGGTAACTGTCATTCCTGTCACACAGGTTGGTGTTCAAGTTTTCAAGGCTGCCAGAGTGGCTATACCCCTCGCAAGCAGCAACGAACTCACCAGGATGAGTGTCCAAGTCGGTTCAAGCTGTGAGGACAACACTACATGGCACTTCCTGCCCAGTTGCATGCTAGCGCAGCTCTAGCGCCCTACTGTCTGAAAAATTGCGATGCAGACGCGGCTGGACAGAAACTGTAGAATCTATCCGAAAAGGGTATGGTTTGGGAAAGGGCCAGGTCGAGCAGGAGGGAAGGATGAGGTCCAGCAGGAGGGTGTGCAGGTCCAAAAGAAGGGTAGCCATCTCCAAAAGAATTGTAGTAAGGTCCAGTAAAAGTGTCCAGGTCCAAAAAAAATGTAATGAGGTCCAAAAGAGTGTTTTCCATATAAATATAATGATACATTATACAGGCGAAGTCTCTACAGGCCTGGCGGGCGTGTGTGCAGGTTCCTTTTCCCATGTCTCATAGAGGAAGCACGGTTAGCCAAATAAGGCTATATGCGGTTTGTCAAATAATGCTTCTCTTATTTTTTCACCTTCCTCATGAAGGAAGCATGCTTAGCCAAATAAGGCTATATGCGGTTTTCCAAATAATGCTTCTCTTATTTTTTCACCTTCCTCATAGAGAAGCACGGTTGGCCAAATAAGGCAAGATTATGTTTTCAAATAAGAAAACATCATTTTCAAATAAGGCTTTGAATAAGGACGACACATAGCCCCAAATAGTTCAAATAGTCTTCAAGTTGGCCGTTCAATAACCTCAATCTGGCAGAATCCCTCAAAAACAAATAAGGAAATGAATAAGGGAAAAAATAAGGAGCCCACACCTGGGGGTGGCTCGACCTGGGGGTGGTTTGATAACCCATGACCTTGGGTCATGTTTGTCAAGGTTTGCTCCTTAAGGGAGGGCGTCACCTTTTTTAACATATTTTTTTTGTGGTATCTATGGTATCGAGTGTTTTTTTTATTATATATATATATATATTTGCATTTTTTGTTTATTTTTTTATTATCATTTCGTTAAAATGGTAACATGCATTTTTTTACATAGTATGACATAATATGATTTTAATTTAATATAACATCATTTCATATAATTTGATTATATTTTAAAAATGTACCTTATATCAAAATATATAGAAATGCAATTTAACCCAATATAGCTTAATTGGATTCAATATGACATAATTTGAAATTATTTGATTAAAAATAATATATAATAAAATTTAATGGAAGATACAGTAATTTTTGATATAATCAATTTAATATGCGATAATAATTTCCCAGCATCAAACGATATCTGGGTCTTAGCGGGCTTCCCTGGATGCTTGACATTTGTTAATCTCAAAGTGTTGTGTAGTTATCCTATCCATTGCAAAGGCCATATTGCACAAACGACACAAAATCCGAAACCTAAATATTGCTGTGGCCCATGTAAGATTTTGATTGGACCATTTTTTTCCGCAGCAACGTGCCACATTCAGTTCGGAGAATGCGATCGTTACAACGGCATCTCAAACGTTTATTCATTCAGGATTGAGTTGAAAAATGTGGGGATGCGAGGGCAAAAAATTACACGAAATGATTTGTTGTGTTGTATTGGAGCCGTGACTGCGCGTTTGCGCGTGCAAGGTCAGAAGGTGGAAACGAATAAATGACATGCTTGGCCGTTTTGACCAAAGCTGCGTTAGTCTCATGTGTTGCGTTATTTGGTTCGTTTGCACATAGATATTTTGTATTGGTAAAATCGTTGGCATGAAATTCTCCAGTTTGATGAGGTGAATGGAGTGGGGGTGTTTGTTATTTGGTTGCTGCCATTTGGTTTTAGCAGCGTGCCGTGCGTGCACAAGTGGGGCGGCCAACGATGACAAATTGGCAAAACCACACCACGACAATACGGTAGCATCATTTCATTGATTTTTAATGCCATTGATTCCATTGGGACATTGCAGGTGGAAAATTATTTTTTACAATACGACCTCGCCCGTACCAAACAAAACCATCAAAAGTGCGCGGCGTGAAACAAATATCGTTGTTGCTTTGTACCTGGCCGTGTTCAACATAGAATCTAAACACCGCGTTCACCCATGGTGCATGTCGCCATGTCATTGGTCAGAGGCTTGCGAAGGGTGGCGGCAGAGCCGAGCCGTTTCCTACATTTTTTGTAATGGGATCCCCAGGCAATTCCCGCCGCTGTTGCCTTCAACTGCAGCGAGTTCCCTCTGAGATCGCTTTTCTGCCAGGTTTGATCTTCCAACTGTTCATCGCCCTTACGTGTGTTGCAGAGGATGCAACGAAAGAGAACATGCATTTCAAATTTGTATCGCGCCTTCTTTTCTAAGAAATAATGTTGACAATAATTTCCTTATATAGCCCCCAGGGGCCAACATCCCACCATGACCAGAGCAGGAGAACCATGCACAGTTCGTCACCAACTTGACGGATCGGAACTTTGAGGACTGGTGGTGCTCCATGTTGTCGAACGTGTTCGTCGCACAAGAGACTTTTCCATTTCATATATGCGCTTGCATTCACACCCTTTTGTCCCACCGATTTCTTTAAAACGGTAAAGCCGAAAACTTATTTTATGCACAGGCAGAAACCGTTTGCTAATTAAAAACCAGTTGCTAAATACTAGAAACCATTACGCCTGAAATTTCACATTTTGATTGACTTACATGTCAGCATGGCATGTATTTGAAAGTCATATGTAGCTGGAGCGATCTATAGCCCTGGTGCTTTAAGATGTATCACCACGAGGCCACGAGGCGTGAACACAAAAGCAGCCCCTAAACACCTCAGCGACAAGGTTTGCAGTTTCTAAAATCCGGAAACGATTTACTGTGGAGGTTTAAACACTTACGGGTTTAGGGGTGTTGAAACTGAACCACACCAGTTCGCGACAATAGAGGCTTTGAACCGCCTAGAGTAGAGGTTTAGAGGCGAAAACCGAGCAACAATACAGGTTTAGAGTCTAGAGGCTGGTAGATGATACGGTCCGCCGCCGCCTCACATTTAGTATTTCCCCCGGATTTGCTGGAACCACCTTCAAGCTGCCTGCAAGGCGTTGGTAGCCCGTGGCGAAGGAACGTCGAGGTCTCAGCCCATGAATCATCTGACCAGCAAAACATGTTTGCATTGGATAGCATCATTGTCTTCATTAAACCAAGTCAAACCCTTATTGGAATTGATCCAAACTCGTGCTGTCTGGCTTAGTCTGTTTTCAATTTGTTTTGTAATTTGAAAATTTGCGTTCTTTTGTCCGTACTATGTCCGTTGGATTGGTTCTACATCGCGATTCCTTTTGGCCATCGGCAGTTGGCCCTTGCCAACAAATTATTACCGCCCCTTATGTTACGCCAAACGGATATCTCCAGTTAGATCGAGGCCCTGGGCTGTGAAGTTCTATGCCCCCTGGTGTGGGCATTGCAAGGCGGCCTTAAAACTGGCCCAAGGTGTCCAATGGAGTACATTTATGATAAACTACGGAACTTTTGGGCACTTATTTCAGTTTAACAATGTTTAACCCATATGATAGGTAGGATGGCTGATTTTTTGAGGGCGTCGCGGATGGATTATTGTTTTGGGGTCATAAATAAAGCGTCGCATTTTTGGGTACAAGTAACTGCCCATGCGGCCAGACGGCTATCAAACCTTTTGAAGAATTGACAAGGGTTTTGGAGGAGGCATGTAGCACGCCGACGCCGATAGAAACATTCCCATAATTTGTTGTCAAACAAGTGCCCTCAAAAACAGGAAACAACATTCTTAGTATAGAATGCAATGGGGAAGTCATCATCACCTTTATCTCTTTTAGGGATTCTTATGGAGATGATAAACGGGGTCAATCTGAACGAACATCTTTCCACCATTTTCCATCGAAATCAATGCCTGCAATTGATGAGAGTGATCGTGAAGGCGATGACAACTTGAACATGATGACAACATGTTGGAGCTAATGCAGCGACTTTTCATTGTGTTGCTGAGTGCTGGTGATAGTGACTGATTATGAGAGAAGGGGGATGATGACGATGAGAGGCAGAAACTTGTGATGCGGAAAAAAAAACAGATAAATTGGATAAAATAAAACGTATTCCCTTGCTACACATATTTTGTTTATTGTCAATACGTGTTTGATACATGTTAATGTACAATTCAACATTATATCATCATGTTTTGGACGACGAGGTCCAATAACGACCTTACTTGTTTGGCTTTCTTTTGATAATCTTGAAACATCTCATTTCTAGACTGGAAGATGAAAACCCATTAACATGAACACAATGAAGAGTTGAGGTTGAAGGATCCAATGTAGAACAAGGGAACACCGCCTTGAGGCGGGTGTGGGTTTTCTACAATTGTGTACTTGGTGATTGCATCAAAAATCACCTTTTTACACTGTAATTTACAGTATTTTATGCTTGTGATCTATGATGTTTTGACGTTTGCTGCAAGATGTCAAAATGCCAAAAAAAACTTTTGCAATTCCGCAACATCTGCTTGATATAAATACATAGATATAAAATACATTTTACACACACATATATATATATAAATATGTAAACATACATGTATATAAAAAACATGCGTTTTGATAAATGTATGTTGTAAATGAACCTAGCAATATGTGTAATATATATATATTGAAAGTATCCAGGTAGTATAAACACTCATAAATACTTTTTGGGCCAAACTGACCCAAAACTGTGGCTAAAGGGATGGTAAAACCTCCGGCAGAAGGGCCGGCGCAACTCAAGAAACCCGATTTCTTGGGTTTTGTGGCCGGCAAACTTAGCGGCAGAACCTGTGGTTAACTCTGTGGGAACGAAAAGCCATGGCATTTGTGCCGGCAAGTCGTATGGCAGAGCATCCGAAGCAGTGATGGACAAGCAAAATTAGGGGCAAATGTGCCGGCAAGAGGCCCGGCAAAGCGCGCGAACTAGCTCTGGCCAAGCCAAATACACGGACATTTTCAACGGCAAATGTGTTCAATGCAAAAGATGAAAGTTGGTACATGTTGGTACGTTTCAATGTGGAAAAGCTGAACAATGAAAATCTCTATTGCATCCCCCTCTGCATGGGGTCCCAGCAAAAAAAGATCTGCTACTCCACCAGGGAAGCAATCTTATTGGTGTTTTTTTCCATGAGCTGACTTGCACAATGTCCGGGCATTTGCAAAAACCGCTTCTTTGACTTTGATTGCCGCAACCTTGGCAAACGCCTGGCAAGAACCTTGCACAATCCTAGCAATAGATTGAAGGGTGAGTCGGGAGCAGGAACCTTGTTGGCGGAAACCCGGCAAAACCCGGCGGAACTGAACTGGCAAAGCCTGGAACCCAGCGGAACCTAGCGGCACCCGGCGGAGCGGCAGAACCCAGCGGAACCCGGCGGAACCCGGCGGAAACCTGGCGGAAACCTGGCGGAACCTGGCGGAAAAAAAGTAAGTTGAAGGGGGGGGTGGTTGGGAGTATAAACCATGCCAAAAATTATACTCCCAACCACCCCCCCCTTCAACTTACTTTTTTTCCGCCGGATTCCGCCAGGTTTCCGCCAGGTTTCCGCCGGGTTCCGCCAGGTTGCGCCGGGTTCCGCCAGGTTTCGCCGGGTTTTGGTAGGTTCCTGGCGGGTTTCCACCAGCCTCGGGCTTCTGCAAGGTTAGCACGAAGCCGTCAGGTTTGCGTCAAGTTCTTATTCCCAAGTTTCTGCCAAGCCCCCACCGTCTCCAGCGCAAGACCCGTCACAACTAGTCACAATTTAAGCGTTCTTTTTCCAAAACAGTTTTCAGCTGAATTGTCAGCTCAGCACTGATTGCCTGAGGGGCGGCGGCTGCTTGAGCAGCTTTGCTCTGAAATCAAGGTCCACGCAACCAACTTATCCAGTCCAATGCGCGGCGCTGGACGCTGGAGACCTTTAACCGTCAGCTTGGCAGGCGCTAAGAGCGATAATGAAAACCCGGTATGCACCTGGTGTCTTGAAGTAATGCCGGGCGCATTCCAACTTGGAAGCAAATAATGATAAATAATTTATGGTGGTGCCAGGTTGTGCCTTTTGAGGCAACATTTCTACTCGTTTGCTGCTCTTTTTTGCCTCGCATTTTTGCTAACTTGACCGGCACGTTGCCGCCTAGTTTGCCGGGGGTTCGGCCGCCTGCTTGGCCAGGGCCGAAACCACGATTTTCATCTTGTTTCTGGGGAGTGTTTATACTCCCAGGCTTACTCCAATATATATATGTATATATATATATGTGTATGCACAGGTGCTTAAAGCTTAAAGTCAAACATAAGTGCTAACGAGGCACCTAGAAGATACAGCCACTGGTGCTCGTGTCTTCGGTAGCGTCATCTTACAGTCGAAAGGAACGTTATCATCCCCCCCCCCCCCCCCACCCCCCCTCCCGGTCAAGGTAGCAAGACGTCAGCAACAAAGTTGGGCAACGTGTCTTCGGTAGCGTTATCTTACAGTCGAAAGGAACGTTATCATCCCCCCCCACCCCCCCTCCCAGTCAAGGTAGCAAGACGTCAGCAACAAAGTTGGGCAACGTGTCTTCGGTAGCGTCATCTTACAGTCGGCAAGAGCGTTAAACACGTATACTTCCAAAGAGCACAAACGTGGAAAAAACCACGCCCGCCTCGGGGCGTTGACCCCTAGAACAACATGGACAGGTTCAACTTTCTATTAAGACAAGACACATGCAAAATAAAGAGGTCGTGCATGTGGACTTTCGCATCCAACCACCAACGGTTGTGAGTTTGCTCAGCTGGGAGTCCTTCGGAACAGTTTTTGTCGGAAACGTGGTAGCGATGGAGAGCCAAGCAGCAACGTTGAGTCCAGAAAATCTGGCGTCATTGTATTATACTTTGGCTGAAAATGAACTTAGCCCAGTGGAGTCCTTGGAGATTCTCCGGAATGTTTGGCGGGTCTCTGATCCACAATATCCCAAGTTGAACAAGACCTTGTTGGAACAAGTAGCCAGTCTATTGAATTACAGGTATGCAGAGCAGCGGGCACAATTTCTAGACCTTTTTGGTTATTTTAGACTCTTAGCTGCTGAAAAGATTGAAACTAGTAAAATCTGGTTTTGTTCTGGCCTGTGCCCCCGTGGGCCCGTTTCTTTTTTAAGGCGTTTAGTTTCGTTTTTGTAAACAACCGCAATGCAGCAGAACTCTCGCACCCGAGGATATTTGGCGGAATATTTGTGCTGGGATTTCCCCATCACAACAGAGATCTTGCAGCACAGTTTGAAAGATTTGACGCCTCCGAAGGAGCAGAACTTCACGATTTTATGGGGTTTGGATCTTGCTCATGTCCTCGCAGGCCTGGTTGGCTTGGGAAAAGGCGGTACCCGAAGGGGCCAGATGCAACTCATCGCGTTGCGGAATTTGGTCTTCGAAACCATGGATTCCCACCAAGTTTCCCCCGACTTCAGCAAGAACTTGACCGTGTGCTGCATCCTCATGACACTGCTGGCCCTGGTCATCGTGCCCATTCTGCTGCTGTGTATGTTTGGATGGAGTCTTTTGACTTTAGACTGGCGGTTCGTCAAGCTCCGCAAGAGAGTCCGTTCTCATGTCCCTCAGATCTCGCTTCGCAGGTGGCACTGGGTCCTCATCGTTGGTCTTGGTGTAGGTTGCTGGAAGTGGTCGGGATTGTTCTGTCACATTTTCTGAAGTAAACCACAGATGATCCCAGAAACCTGCAAATTTCACAGGGAGAAAAAACGATGTCACATGTGTTCACTGTGTTCATCGTTTTCATCATCTTTCATGCCCTGTCTTGTTCCCAGGCTTCACGATCCTTGAGATGTGTGATTTTAACATACTTAATTATACCAGGTATATATATAACAATCTCTAACCAATCATTGCATGTCATCTATCTGGAAGGGTCACGGTCTTGCTACGAAACGCCCCCAGGTTTCGTTTGGATCGGGCTCATCGCTGTGGAACCTTACCGAGGAGACTTAAAGGATCACGCCTCTCGCGTGCTGAGGCTCTACCTGACTCTGGCCATAGCCAGGTTGGCTCCCATCTTGACCCGCATCGCTTCCTACTGGGAGGCATATCGGACAGTCATTGAGCCCCTTGGAGTTGACCATAGTTGACTGCAAACGCTTGACCGTAAAGGCAGTGCTTCTTTAAGAGACGTTTTTGATTCGCATAAACGGAGAGGACTCCTCTGGCAATGGAAAATCATGGAAAATCCATGAAAATCCGAACTGTGAATGGAAAAATAAGAACATTTGTATGGATTTATAATCCTCCAGGAATGGGTGATGTTCCATTCCCAGGAGAAATTACTGGCCTACCTTGGGCGGTTTTCAAGATCTTCACCACTTGCTGACTTCTAGGAGATTGAAAAAAGTGCCCTATTGTCATTGTAATTCGTTGTAATTGTTCAAACATGTTCAAGATTATGATAGATTATGCATGATTATGCTACATGAAACTGCCCCACCTTGATACGCTTGATCCTTTCCGGTGGCAACTGCCCAGGTTTCTGAAGGGCAGGCGTCCCTACAAAGTAGTCATGCCCCGCGGCAGTGCAAGTGGCGCCCCCGTGAACCAAGGTAAGATGCCAAACCTTGGGCGATTGATCGTCAATCATTATTCACTGTAGGCATTGCTACTCATTATCAACCATGGTGATGATTACGTAATCATTTTTTTTCAATCATCATTAGCTATTGGTCAATATTCATCATCATTCACCATGGTTGTCCATTATGAATCATTATTGTAAACCATTGCTGGCGGCTGATGCTGTCAGAAGGATGCTGTCAGTAGCACTTTCCAAGCCGAGGCTTTATATCCTTTGGTTCCTCGTCGCCGCCTTTGTGGTCCAGCCCCGGACCACTTGGGACGCTAAGGATGGGTTGCGCATAGCTGCGCAATGTTGCGCATGTTGCATCAGGCATCGTACGATGCGATAAGGTACTTCTAATTGCTATACATAGCTACGCATAGCTATACCATGCTATACCATGCTATACATAGCTATGCGCTATAAAGCTAAATTTATTCAGTCATGCAAGATATGAATCCGTATGAATCACTCACATCTCTGCATCATTCTGCAAGGCGCTTTTTTTCCAGATGCCGAGGTGAACTTTTGGGCTCGGACGATGAAAGCTCGCATCCCCATCTTGGAAGCGCAAGTGCACTTGGAACTTTGGAAATTGGGACGTTTGCCCGGTCCAGTTTCTTGGGATCAGATGGAATGTAAGGCGTGAGAAAAACAAGCGCGACATGTAAGAAGGGGTGGACAAAGGGCAGGGATGGGCAGGGTATATAGACGATTTGGATCGATTTGGAGTATCAGTGTATACACACCTCCGAAATTGATGAACAGTGGAGGGTGTGAGTATGCAGCAATGTGCAACACCTGTTATGCACTTGTACGGCAGTGTGTATGAAATCTTCAAAGTAGACACAGCTTCTTAAATTTGACCAAGTTGGTGTTTTCATTCCTTGATCATTACATAGATACAACAGTAGAAGCTGGTGTTTTGTTCTGTCTCCTTGGAAGTCTCCATGTAGTCGGCATGGTGGAAGGTCCTTGTTCCAAAGGGTAGCCTTCCACTGTCACTGCAATGAGCCTTGCGTTAGAAGGTCTTGGCACCTACCTGGGAGGAATTGGCTGAGAAGTTGCAAGGTCCGGTCCTTTGCCGATGCGAAGATACCACATTTCGTCGCTGTGAGTGCGTCAACATGCACTGTGGCGTACTTTGATTAATGATGGTTATTACACGTACATGGTCGTACATTGTATAATTATAGTGGATATATAACAAGTCATTTTTGTTAATGTTTTTTTTAATAATATGGTTGCTACATATTGCCTTTTTAATTCATTTTAATTCCACAGATGTAGTTAAGCGATGTTCAACAAACATAGAGATTGGTTTCCAGGAATCCTCCATTCGTATCCATTCGTGGCTTCGCAGGTGAAGTGAAGGTTGGAAAGGTCGATTGTACCGAGGCATTTCTGGGAAGACTCCCCGGAATCGGACGTTTGGTCCAGTTCTCCCAAAGCATGATGGCCGGGTCTGGTTGATTGCAGAAACTTCCAAAGTTGATCCGTGCTTTGACATATTTTGACGAATTTTGACCTTCCTTCCCAGGGATGTTTGGATCTCAGCCAGATGAAGACTAAGTGACTACAGGCCATCACAGCTTTAGTGTTTGCTCCTGCTATGCCAGTCCGCCTTCCTTGGCAACCTCTTTGGCATTCGTGGCTTTCCCACCCTGAAGATCATTTCGGAGGGAAAAATGTGACCCTGGCAGCTGGCTTTAGTGTGGTTGTTGGTGGTGTGGGCCCTTGAAAACGGGAGGACATGTAGGATCTGGAAGTTCCACAACTCGGTGGTGCTCATTTGGTTGACCCAGATGTCCATTGGCAATGCTGAGGTATTGACTTGGTTGTCACATAAGCATGTGATCGATTTCCAGGAGTGGCATCTTGTGATATCATACATTTCCACCTCAAGAATGGGCCATAATGGGCCCCAAGCAGCCATCAACAGGTAGAGAGCCGCTTTAATGGCTAACTGGATTTGTCTGAAAAATTCTGAAAATCATTTTCACCATTGAAATTGCCACACTCTTGGGGGAATTCTACCATAGTTTTTCGGCGTCCATGGTCAGATCCAGCCAGGTATACGTTCGCCGGGCGCAGAAGCAGTGGGCTCAGATGCACAAGATGAAGCAGCAACCCCGGGAAATTGGGGGGACATATCCAGCACACCAATTTAAGGATACAGTACAATTCACACACACAAATGCCTATATTATTTATAATATATGGTTATGGGTCAGAACCCTATCCCCCTGGTGAACATCAAAATAGCTGGTAAATGGATGTTTATCCCCCTAAAAATGGTATGTATAGGTATTGATCCATAGCCATATATATTTATATATATATATCTCTCTCTCTCTCTCTCCCTCTGGCACTATGGCGATGGGAGGCCTGGATTCCCTGCAAGAATGGGCTCAAGGAGGCGCGATTGACCCATTGAGCAGTGCCCAACATGTCAAACAGTAAATGATTATATATATATGCGGATTTAACTAGCAACAATAGGATGTAATGGGACTGGTTCAACAACTATGTGATTATGTCCTTTGGATTTTTCCCATTTTTGGGAATGCCACCTAGAAACACTGGTATAATATTGTTTTTTGTTTTCATTTGGGGGTGCCTATGGCCCATTATGGGGGTACGTTGGCAAGATATGGAGCGCTACCCTTTTGCTGCGACCCCGTAGCCCTGCAGCTTTAAGATGAGTTACGCGGGGAACGTCGCAGGCTATAAAGAGCAGGAGGCGGCGGACTATCCCTTCGACAAGCTTGGCACTGAGTTTGATTAGCCACCACCACTAGGATTGCAAATAGGCCCCTATCGAAGATGGATATGGGTCGAACATGTGGTACCCCAAAAATGGAATGGATAAAGTTTGTAGCCTTCAGGGCCTCCAAAATTGGCCATACCAACTCTCGTGAAAGACCATGGCTGGATTTGTAAACAATCATCCAAAAGGCTTCAAGATGTCATATGCTTGCACTATCAAGTTCTCACACACTAACCCATATAGTCATGATGCACAATCCATCACAATCCTGCATTTGGGTGGGAATCAGAAAAATCATGGTAAAAAAAACAAAACACTCAAACACAACAAAACAAGCACATGTTCATGTAAAAACAAAATGGAAGCAACAAAGAAACAAAAAACGACAAAGAAACAGGCAAACAACAGAAAAGAAACAATACGGAAACAAACAAGGCACACAATGACATCGAAAATGAACAAGTCACGCCAGAGTGCTTTGTATATTTGTGT
Source organism: Cladocopium goreaui (assembly GCA_947184155.2). Lineage (NCBI taxonomy): Eukaryota > Dinophyceae > Suessiales > Symbiodiniaceae > Cladocopium > Cladocopium goreaui. The sequence goes on along the minus strand of CAMXCT020001247.1, from coordinate 359,008 downwards.
TTTGTTTCTTTTCTGTGTTTTTTCTGTGTTTTTGGTTGTGTTGTTGTTTCTCTGTGGAGACTCGGTGGCCCCACATCTATAATCTATACTTTCCCGTAGAAAAGGCAGAAAAAAAAACAAAAGAGAATCCAACAAAAACAAGTACATTGCAACAGAGTGGTTTGCTGATTTTTGCCCTTTAGTTTCTAGAGACTTGGGATCCCAATTTAATTTGCACCTTGTCTTGGCAACAAACGAAAACGAAACAAGAAAAACACATATAAAAAGAAACGGCACATGAATATGCACAGCACTCAGTCGCAAGTTGTTTCTTGGTTGTTTCTGGTTCATCGGATTTTTATATATTTGGGATCCCGAGTCTCCAGAGAAAACACAACGCCAGAAGAAACAGCATGAAACAACAAAAGAAACAAAACACACATATACATCATATACAAAGCATTCTGGCGCAATTCGTGTCCTTTTCGTTTTTTCTTTTTTTTTGGGTGTGTTTCTTCTTCTTAGCCATAAAATTAAGGGAATGTCAATTTTCCAACGCATTCTCTTCATGTATTAACCATGTATAACCCACACACACACACATATATATATATATATATATACACATGATAATATATCATATATCACAGCATTTATTTCTACATACACATGTTCAGCCATATGAAACTGCTCACATGTTAGCCTCCCGGGCGCCACCCTACCAAATGGCATCCACCAGATGGCTTTTCGGTGGATCTGGCTGTGTGAAAACGAGGCCTTCCAACAAGTGGATAGCTGTTTGATGCCCAGGGGTTGGGCATGGTTGAGCATGGCTGGGCTAGGAGATCATGATTGCAGATATGTTAGTTATCCCATCAACTGTAATCAGTTATCATGTTATCATCATTATATAATCATCGCAAAATATGGGATTTTACCATCACTATATTATTTCAAAAAGCACACAGGTTTGAGACTTTGAACACTATGTACTGGATGCTTACTGTACCATTACCCATCATATGGATGTCAGATGTTACGACATCTGTCCTCTGCAAAGGTCCATAATGACTTTCTCCGTCACCCGCGGCCGCAGATACTGAACACTTCCATGACAAACTACGGGCCAGGGAGCTCAGCACGAAGTCATCATGATCACCATTGGGTCCCTGTGACAGACCCAATAATACATAATAAAACTATCATTTGGGGATGATTTCCACCATCCAATTGTGGTAGTCAGGATGTTTTTTTACATATTTTTTAATCATTGGGTTTGCCAGTTTACCACGGGCCGTGATCATGATCATTTAGGATCTACGGCATTGGAGTGACGCTGATTTGCCTTGGCATTTTGTTCTGCAGGGGCCCTCAGATGGGATCAACATGGCCTAGATCAAACATGGATCTACATTTATGGAGTTGTTCTTGGATAATCATGACCAAACCACGGTTTTTGGGGACAGAATGGTCATGAAGCGGTCAGATGTGTCCTAAACTTGGAGAATCATTAGAGAATCTCTATGAATCTCTCACATCCACCAATTCATTGTGTGAAGGAAACCGGGACCCCCCATCCTGAATCGTGGTTGGTTTGATGGACATTGTCATTTTTTTCACATGGTTGGTTGCTCAATACGGGTGTCAAGGACAGGGGCACCTTTCAAAACGTCGCAGTAGTAGCCTATTTTGGGGCAGTTAAGACATTTGTCTGATTGCAGCAAAGCGTGCCTATCTACAATGAAGCACTGCAACGGGAGCAGTTTTCATTTTGATATTTCAATGTGTTGTGAAGTACATGTCCTGCACACAAACAGAGATTTAGAGATTGTATGCCGACGTGGACATGCAAGGTGCGGATTCGGCGCGGATATGAAGTTTCGATAGAATTGTTGCGCTCATCTACTGATTCTAGTGTAGCAGGTGTAGCATGTTTCTTGTGGCAGCCTTGGGTCCTGAGGCTACCTGGATCAATCAGGCTCTGAGGACGCAAAGAGTCGGAAAGAGATGGAGGATCGCCGCGCTGAGCTTTCAGCACCTTTCAGCATTTGTCAGTTTTTCTTTTCGGTCGTGGTAAAGGGAGGGTAGCTCACAGTTGGCCAAAGACACCCACAATCTTTCTTGTTTCGTCGTTAACCGTTAATGTTGCACTTCTGATGTGATTCTGCAGCCTGTTTGAGGGTGAAGAGTTTGAATATGCTCGGTACAAGTACTTTTTGTTGTGAAGGGGGTGCAAAGGTAGCGACCTAAGGAACACTGCAGTTGACTGGGTGGCCCTGTGGTTCCCAGGAGAGACTGAAGAAGCTGCTGGGGGCCTTGGGGGCTCGAATGTTCTAGAATGCCTAGGCCTTAAGGATCTTAAGGCTAAGACCTCGGGCTTCTAAAATGATCACGTTTTCATTGTAGACTTCTGCGGTCTAGGCATTGTAGAACTTTGGAGGTTTGTGCAGGTTTTGTGATCCCCAGTGAGCCAGTGGTTGAAACCAATTTGCCACTTTGGTCCTCCTGTTGAGACCATGGTTCATGATGATTTATAAGGCTCGATTGCACATGATTGCATTATGTCGCAATATATATATATAATTATATAAATATATATATATATTCAGATAGACAGTAGAATGGAAAACATGTCGAATTCACAGTTCAGTTTGTTTCTTGAGCTCTGTTAGAACATTTCTGACTGGGGGAACTTGTGGGTTCAGCTCAGTTTTGTGGTGGGTACTACAGTAGTAGCTGTACCTTTGCCTTCGCATTACCTCAACAATGCATGGTTTTTGAATCCATTTTGAAATGCATGTTTGCTTCTTGTGCTGTCACCTGAGGCACACATAAAGTAGCTTTTGCCTGTTGTGTCACAAGTAGCCGTAAAATCCCGCGTCAGAAATGTGCGTGCATTTGCTGGGGATCTGTATGCATTTGGGTTCCTTTTTTTTGCTTTCTGTAATTCCGAAAAGGCTTGGGTCAAATCTTGTCTAGCTCCCCATCTCTGACAAGAGGTGAAGTGAGCGGCCAATTGATAGGTAGAAATCCAACCCAAAGTTGAGGAACTATCTCCGAACCTTTGGAGAAAAAACAACAACATTCTCAATTTATAATTTAGGCAGGCCATCTCTTTGTTTGTATTATTGTTGGAGTATGGTGGGTCTAAAACATACGTATAATATGATATCCCTCAACTTCTGCTGGGACTAGACCCAACCCAAGATCAAGGAAACCATTTCAGAACCTGTCCCCAAGACACAACCATTCTCAAATATAAGAAGCAGCCATAAGCCGCCCCTTTTTGTCCTAATTATTGCTGAAGTATGATGAATCCAGCATGGTATCCCCAACTTCTGCTGGAGCTTGACCCACCCCAACAGTAAGGACACCACGGAAAGCAACCCCCCAGCGGCATGCTCGTCGAATTTAGCACGCAAAGTCATCCCTCACCGGGTCTCGGCACATTGGAATGCGAAGACATGCTGAAGGCATCTGAAGGCATTTGGATGTGTGTTGTTATGTGTTGTTTAATGGCTTGGCAAGAACGGAAGCAAAGACTTTGGCCAAAAGCCTGGCTCCGTAGGGAATCACAAGACCATTTGATACCATTTGTGGCCGCCGGAGGGGCTGAAAAAGGCTATGGATTTGCTATGGAGTATCATGGAGTGCTCTTTGAAGTATTTCTTTTTCTCGGCTTCGTGTGGACTCTGGACCTTTTTTTTGGGATCAAATTTCCATACCGTTTTTTTTTTAACTCTGGACTCAAGGTTCAACAGTTTTTTTAACATGATGTTTGTAACAGATAGGCACAACATTTCAGAACCCTCCCCCCAGATTGGTCCCGGAAACGGAGGGTTCTAAAATCACCCCTTTGGGATTTCATTTTAGATACCTGATTTGGGGTCTACAACGGTCCCTATACGGGTTTGAGCCAACCTGGTAACCTGGTATGTTTTAAAAAATAATAAATATATAATAGTAATACTAGGAATAGTAATAATGAAAAATAACACGCGCACACACACACATATGTATATATATATACAGTTACACAATATTCAAGGAACTTTAGGGATAGGTAGCTCATGCTCCACCCCAGCATCATCCAGCATCCCATCCATGTCTCATGCACCATGAAGTGCCATAGGCAGGAGGCCGGCACCGAGAAGAAGGCTGGATGGTAACCTGAAGCCAAGGGCCTTAAGGGGAAAAAGATGGAGAGTAACATGGGAAATGATTATTTGATGGTGGTATAATGGAGATATCATAGAATATATCAATAATACGATGCTATGACCACTGTATTTATTGTTATCTTTAGATATTTGTGGTGCTCTATCTAGGATGCTCTGATGTTTTTTTTCAAGGATAAAGCTGATTCACTGGAACATCAGTCCCGCAGGACCGGTGGCGTGGTAGTACGGTAGGCGGTGTAGCACTGGTGCCATGTGGTGCTCCATGCCCCAGGCAGAGAAAGAAGAGTCAAAGAAGGATTCCTGAGAGCTTCGCTTCATGAGATTTTGTTGCGGCTCAGCAGATAGGTATAGCAGCACAATGTTATTCCCGACGTGTGAATTACTGGATGCAGGATTTGATTGGAAAATAAGACTGCTCGGGTAGTCACCGGTGTGGTTCGGGCTGGGTTTTCGTGCGACAATGTCAATATGTGAGTGGCGTTAATACCGAAGATCTATGTTGCCCTAGCCCATCAGCCTGAGAATTCCTTTGCACCGGCAAGCTGGCAGAATCCGCAGTTGGTCAGCGGGAAAGCACTCGTCAGCCCGGTTCCATTTCATGATGGTCAGCGCAGGAGTCAGGCTCAGTCCTGTTTTGCAAAGCTGTTCAAGAGCAGACATGATTTCCCTCTGAATGACAAACAGTAATAAGGGAAAAATCAGCTATTTGTAGATGAGTTGATTGAATGGTTGAAAGTGGGGATTCCCATTGCCATTTTAGCCTTCCACAGGGCAGTTATTTATATATATAATTGGAATCATCTACCCTTGCACACCGGGGAAAGGTTGATACCAGCCAGCTTGCCTAGCATGAGGAGTAGCCACGAAAAACCAACAACTACATCAATCCAATCCCCTTAACATTAAAATCATTAAATAACCCCTAGAACAATATTAAACCACTGGTTTAATCTTGGATCTGTTCGTTTGCGGGTCCATATAGGAGGTATGTAATGATGTAATGCTCTTGGGATGGGATTAGCCACACTTGAGAGGGACCCCTAATACTGCCCGTTTTTGTTGGACTTCACTACTGGGATCCAAAACTTCCAAAACGGCAAAGTGGAACCAATCCCTCATCCTTAGTATTTCTTGCAGACCACGTGGTAATTTTATGCAATTGTAACCCGTTTTCCACAATGCCTGGTTCCTCCGCATTCGCCCTGCTCCGCGAGAGTGACAACTCGGAGGCTTCAGTGGGGGCATGTGGGGACTGTTTGAGGAGCTTCTCTGAGGGATGTTTGCTTAGCTGTTGGGCCAGTCCTTATAAGGTAGGACCTGGTAGGATGATTGCTGCCAACTGAAGGCACCAGATATTGATATATTGTGCCATTGTGCGGTGCCCAGGAAGGGGAAGCCCCACCTGGAGATGGCAAAGTTTCAAGCAACTCGCCTACACGGCCATCAGCTGCAGATGTTAGGGGAATGCATGGGCTGATTGGGTTGGTATGCTTCCAAGATCTTCCAAGAGTTCACATGGACATGTAGCTAGCTGCTAGCTCCCATTTCCATCCATATCCCTCAAGTTCGGATATATGTAATATATATATATATATTTATTTATGTACGTACAAACCCAAGAAGATTTTCCACTTTTGGGTTTCAATACTTTCATGTTAGCCAGATTTAGCTGGTCATTTCCTGAGAAAATACCCATCTCGGTCCGGCATCCCTCCGCCAGACGACACCACCGCAACGGAAGCCGCTTCGGACCGCTTCAGCGACGGCGAGGCCCCTCCGGGGACAGAGGATCTGACTGATGAGTGGGGTAACCTATCGACATCTGTTAACATTTCAGAAAACTTTAATATATTGCAGGGTGGAATGTTGTGTCAAAAGGCCCCTGAATGAGCACGAGCACTTTGACCATTAGGGTGAGCTGTAACAGGACCCACACATATGACACTTCGAACAATCTTCGAAACCAATGAGGATCGATGTGGCAAAAGTGCGTTAAGCTGATGACTTGGTATGTGCCCCTGCCTCCTGCGTTTCGAAGTCAGAGTCGCATGGCTCAAGCTTCCTTTAGGTCTCTCAACCCTGTCCTGCCTGCAAGAACACAAACTTTTCTTCGAGATTTTTGTAAATCTAAAACCCGTTAGACACTGCGTGCAGGCAAAAAAGCCAACAGCCAATATTCACATGCGGATGCATTCATGTCCCATTTGCAGACAGATACACATCAATGTGTGTTTATTTATTGTGTGTTTTTTCCTTTTTGGTGTGTGCGTGTGTGCCCGCCATAATTTGCAAACAATCATTTTCATTATGGACATCACAGGAGGTTTGTCTGAAAACAGGGCACCCCCTGAACTCAATGGCTATCATCATTTTCCCTCTTATCTGACGGCCACATTTTGGGGGCACATTTTTTTGACAAACCGACTTGGATGTTCTTGATGGCATATTCCATTAAATCCTTTTGATCTTCCCATGCCTCTTAGTTAAATCATCATAAAAATCCCCAATGTTTGGACAAACCTACCATGCATATGGTGGGTTAGAGATGGTTAGATCATAGTTAGATCCCTAGGTTTTTTTTCATGTTTTTTTCTATGTCCCCAGTTACCCTCTGGTAATTTAACGTAGCTATTGAAAATGGCCATTAATAGTGGATTTTCCCATTAAAAATGGCGATTTTCCATAGCTATGTTAGTTTACCAGAGGGTAGATCCTGATGTTTTCATCCAAGATCATGGCCAGGCAGACGCTCACAGCGAGGAGCTACTACCAGATGGTCCCAACGGTCCCTGTAGCGCATCACGACGCAGGTGACTGTAGGGGGATGGGTTTGATCACCCTGTGACTGTGCCATCTGTAGGGGAATAACATGGGAATATCATGGGAATATCATGGAATATCATGGAATATCATGGAATATCATGGAATATCATGGGAATATCATGGGAATAAGCATCCATTAACCAGCTATTTTAGATCTGTAGGGGAATATTCCATGGAATATCATGGGAATAAACATCCACAAAAACCAGCTATAAAATAGGGCACCAAGGGTATCTAGGGTACCAGGGTTTTTGACCCATAACCATACGTATATGTACTGGATAGCAACCCCCCAAAAAAAACGGAAAAGTAGAATCTGGATCGTCTTAGATCATTGAACAGTAGGGTTTTACTGAACTCTATCTTTTTGGGGAGCTATACGTGTATCTAACTGTATCTATCTATGGGTATTTTATGGTATTTTAATCAATCAAATTGGAATTTCATGGGATACCGGATGCCCATGGTGGTATATATATATATATAATGTTGGAATTCCCAATCTTCCATTTTTTCGATCTAGCTCAAAACATGTAGCTGGCTCAATTTCATCAGGGGTATGTTTTGACAGTCACCTTGGGCTTTTTCAGAGGTACCATATCTAGTACTAAAGTAATCAGTGGGGATTGAACCTGGCAATTTAATGCAATTTAAAAGATTGGGAAGTTTCTGCGAGCTCGCTCAACTGCAACGAGCTGGCTCAGCACCATCGAGCTCGCTCAATGCCACGTAGCTGGCTCAGGGGCATCGAGCTAGCTCAATGGCATCGAGCTGGCTCAATTTTTTTAGCGAAAAAAAAAAAAAAAAACTCGCAGAAATTGAGCCAGCTACGTCACGTTGAGCTGGCGGACGAATGTGAGAGCATCAAAACGAATACTAGCTATGTATTGGCCGGGTTCATGACGCATTGGCGAGCCGGCTCAAGGGCATGTAGCCGGCTCAATTTCTGCGAGGTTTTTTTTTTCTTTTTTTTTTTCCGCTAAAAAAATTGAGCCAGCTACGTGGCGCTGAGCCAGCTACGAGGCGCTGAGCCAGCTACGTGGCATTGAGCCAGCTACGTGGCACTGAGCCAGCTACGTGGCACTGAGCCAGCAAGGTAGCTTTGAGCTTTGAGCTAGCAAGGAGGCAGTGAGCCAGCAAGGTAGCTTTGAGCTTCATCATATATATATATATATATACACCTATGCAATCCCAACCATGTAATATACTAGATCTAGGGAAAAGCAATTTTTTTGAGGGAGACACGTACCTTTGAGCTGGAGCGGGAATGTGAAATCTAACATTCGAATATATACGTATTATATATAATACGGGATTTGTATAACCAGCTATAATCAAAAGTTGGATCATTTTTTTTTAAAATTACTACACTTTCATTGGAGGAAGTCATAGATTCATGGCTACAGATGCAGCAATTCAAATAAATAAATAGACAAATAAAAAAATCAATAATTACATCAATAAAGAAACATATATAGACACACGTATACATATGATTGTACATATATACTGTACACGTATCATCATTATCGTTAGGGCCAGTTATTTATTATAGTTATTCATTATAGTTATTCGCTATAGTTATTCTTCTTGTGGCTCACACTCATCATCACCTATATACATCCATTTTGAAGCTTGATTGGAGTATGCCATATTACTACCCAGAAGATTCCTGTGACTCATTTTTGATTCACCTTGCCTCTGGCTTAAGTGTGGGTAATCACTCTTAGGAGGGCGCGAGTATGAATGGAACCTCTGGTCATTAATCATTACTTTTTAAAAAACTATGATACTCCTTTTTCCACTGCTCGTGGATGACAATCATCCCCAAGTTCATAATGATACTCATCCCTAATCGGATTAGACATGCCAATTTGTCCACTTTAATGACATTTTTTTTGACTTTTCTCACTGTTTTCACCTGTTTTCATCAAGCCTCTGGTCATTACTGGCATTTCCTACACTTTTCTCCAGGTTGACTGGGGAATTGCTGCATCTCTACCGCCGCGAACGTGGCATCTCCTTGGAATCCTTGGAGAAGGGTGGGGACATCGGTGACATCGGGGAGCGTGCCGAGGCGTGTCTTGCCACTGCGGGAAAACTGGTTGGGGTCGATGGAGGGATACCCTCTGGTTATGTCAAAATAACTATGGAAAGATCCACCATTTTCAATGGGAAAATCCACTATTTCTATGGCCATTTTCAATAGCTATGTTAAATTACCAGAGGGTAGATATAATATCCAGAGATACTATGATGACTAGGTAGCATACCTGGATAGTTTTTTCATATTTTTAGAGCATCTAAGCAGCATCCCTTCCAGGAAGCTTGGTTGATGGAGGTATTGGGTCTTATTGGGCCCCTAGAAGGTATGATACTGGATGGTTCTCTTGGTACCCCATTATTGAACCAGATAAACCAGGGCCGTGTATCCATTAAACATGAGGCAATTATATATACATATATAATTATATATACAATTGTATACATATTGGAAGTGTATGTACATATTATGAATGTATGACGCTGGCTTGAAGGGAAGCACAACCCCAAAATGGGTCAAGTTCTGTTTTGTATTTTCCCAATCTGCCCAGATGCGCATTTGATGGTGGAACTTTACTGTTGATGGAGTAAGGTATGAATGTATGAGCCAGCAACTCCGTTAAGGACATAGAACATTGGAACCACCTCGCTTGTTTTTGGTGACCAAACTTCATCACAATCTGCACATTGTTTATAATTGTCCATTTTTCCTGAGGTTTTTCCTCATTTCTTCGGAGTCATAGCTCAAGTCTTGTATGTACCCAACCTCCATCATTATACAGAATCAGCAGGTTAGACAAATAGTTACATAAATACACATAAATAGATAGCTAGATAGACGTACATAATTATGTTCGTTTTGACTTGCTCGATTGAGTCTCCAGGATGCTATACAAAGTTGCATACGTACGAACTATTATTGACCTGTTAGTCCCGTTGCCAACTATTGCTAGTAACTTCGCTAACCCGTCTGCTAACTATTGCAAAGCACTACTAGCTATAACTAACTGTAACTAGCTAGAACTATCTATAATCTATATTAATCTATAAGTAACCAAAACTAACACTAGCTATGACTAGCCCTCACTAACTTGGTCATTTCACTTTTTTTTCATCCAAGGTGCTCGCCTGTCCTCCGCTTCGATGACCTCTGCAGCCGTGGGGTCCATGTGTTGCTGGCGCGCGCCGCCAAGCGCTGCGCGGGGGGCCATGGCACCACCACGGCGGTGCAGGCCGTGGATTCAATGGCAACCTTTGATGGCGATCAATTCATGGAGCAAAAAGATGAAATACCAATGGAGTATGAATGGGGATAAATGATAACTATATGATAACTATATGATAACTCATGGTTGGATGATGATTTCGGGAAATCTCCTAACTAAATGGAAGTGGGAGAATCAGCGAACTAAATGGAGGATTTTTCAGCAAGCCATGTTTGATTGCCGAAGGAAACCCTGATGATGATCAACTGTAAACAGCTACAACATAAGTTTAAGATTGTCAAGTGATTATCGGCTTCATGATGTGATGAAAGATTTCCCATGATCTGACATACCCTCTGGTGAACTAACATAGCAATGGAAAATGGCCATTTATAGTGGATTTTCCCATTAAAAATGGTGGATCTTTCCATTGCTATGTTAGTTCACCAGAGGGTAATCACAGCTTCTCTGCATTTCGTGATCGATGCAGGCAGAATGCTGGGGCCAACTACTGAAACTCAGAGATGGCCGTTGGGGTCCTGGCTGGGTCTTGGACCGCTGGTGTTGAATCGGTGAGTTTCAAGGCCTATGGATCCTATGGGTCGGAAGGAAAAGCACAAAGCTTGAGCATCTTTGTCTTTTTTCCCCATGTTTCCAGGTATTTGTTTTTGGTTTTTGGATGTTTTTGGTATTAAAGCATTCAAGTCAAGTCCTTGGGCAATTCTGATCCGAGCATGTTCGAACTGAAGATGTTCCCATCCACATCGTACGATTGCACTCAACGGTTATCCCTTACATCCCGACATTTTTTCCCACAGCAGTATCCAATGTTTAATTTCGTCATGAATATCGCATTATCATATCGTATTCAATTACTAATTACTTTAATGACTTCATATTATACTACAGCTAATATCTCACGTTTAAAACCCAGCATTGTATTCCATTAGCATCCAGTAGCTATTTGTGTTTTGTTTTACGCAATGATTGATCCCATTAATTTGATGAAGCATTACTATCCCCCAAAATATGGCATATCTTTAGAATTTATCCCATGGTTACCCCTTGTTAAAACCCCATCATTAATATCCCATGCTTATCATCCCATGAACATATGGTATAAGGTGAAACATATCTCATTATCATGGTTCCATATATTCCACTTGAAGTAATAGTTCATTAGTCCCAATGATATCCCACATTAATCTAGTCACAATAAATTCCCACTATATATAAAGATATATATCCCAATTATCATCCATCAATCATCCATTATATCCCCATTATATCCAAATTAATCAGAAGTATAACCATAATTAACCACTATACACCAACGATGTCCCAAGTATCAGCCATTTATCATGCATGAATTCCAATTACATCCCATAATGCCAATGAGAAATCCCCACCCAAAACATAGCGATTGTGCAGTTCGCAAACTCTTAGTTTGCTAATATATATATATATATACATGATTAATAAGTATATCTGCATTGATATTTCAATGATATCCCAATTCATCATCCATTAATCATTCATTAATGATCAACATGATCCCAATTGATCAGATATATAATCACAATTAAGAACTATATCCCAATTATCATCCCATTGATCATCCATTAATGGCCCATTCTTCCCAATTCTATCGCACATACCAATGATCAATCCCCAACAATCCAATGATATATTTAAATCATTATAAATAACTTTAAATCATTATAAATCATTAAAACATCATTAAAAAATCATTATAAATCACTATAATTCCATATTATTTATTAATATTTATTATAAATCCCTATTAAACATAGCAATCCTCATCCCACCAGGTGGTCTGCCCCCAGCGCCCTCACCGCGGGCGCTGGCGCTGGAGGCGCTACACGCGCCGCGCGCCTCGGAGCTGCTGCAGCAGGCGCTGCAAGTGCCGCTGCCCACGGCGCGGCCGGAGGTGCGAAACGGGGACGGGGAACGGGTGGAGGGGCTACCAAGTGCCGCAAAAAATGCTGGAAAACTGTTGAAGAACTGGATGAAACATGGGTGAAACATGGTAATTAATTAACCTGGTAAAACATTTTTTTAATGGTGAAAACTCAACCAACAAATTGGGTCTTCATGGGTTTTCCACAACAATTATGGAACAATAATTCCAAGACGTAAGAAATTCCTATTCTGCTACCAGGTAACTGGAGCCTTGCCAGGAGGATTGGGAGCCAAAGATGCCCTTCGATCCATCCTGCAGTCGCTGCCACGTTCGGGAAGGTCGGTCTGGGAAAGTGATGATTTCACCATGAAAAATTGTATTTTTCATAATATGGCTATGGATTAATACCTATTAATACCATTTTTAGTGGGAATGAACATCCATAAATCCCAGCTATTTTGATGTGAACTACAGGGGTACTATTGGTTTTGACACACTGCCATATGATATTAATGGGGATGTAATGGGATGTGTAACCAGTATTAAGCTATCTCCAATCTGGGTTTGTCTGAATGAACATGGGGTATACCTTCCAAAGTGGTTCTTTCAAGGGGAACACGATGACATCAAATTTTGGGTCAGCTTATTTTCAGACAAAGCCAAAAGGCATGATGGAGGTGAAACATGAGAATACATGAGAAAACCACTGGAATCAAGTCTTTGAGATCATGTATGATTTGATCATTCCAAAGTACAATTAGTATAATTATTGTATGATGTACCATCTTTGGATTGCCCTGTTTTTTTTTCATTTTTTTTTGTGTACTGTAAACTATTTTCTCGCAGTTGAAGATGCCAATATGGGTGATGAACCGTGCACTTTCCATCCTGAGGACGTGACCTGGTGGGCATTGCCCCAACAGGAAGTGGGAAGACGTGAGGTGCCTCAGGTTGCTCCTGTCACCGTTCCGGGAGCAAGGGCGAAGGTGGATCAACATATATCAACATGCTCCAGAAGCTATATCACATGTGTATACATGTGGGTGTGATGTGATACGTACTGCATCATGGTATGGACAGAATTTATGGCACACGTCATCACGCATCACTTTTACAATTACTGTATAGAATTGTACATATTCATATGTACTGCATAATTTCCTCAAACCAGCACCGCAGTGCACTGCGTCTTTTATTCCCAAGACTTTCTGCGGGGGCACTGACACATTTTCGATCGAGGCTGGCATATTTGTTGCCACTCCTTGCTGATGGGCTTTGCAAGGTGGGTGGCATTGGAACATACCAAAACCTGAGTGAAATGGAAACATCTGAGGGTTCATACTCTTGACTCCTTAGATTTCTTGGATGTCCCAGTCTTGTCGTTATGTCTGCATGTATTGTGTGTGTATGCGATTCAAAAAACTAGTATCATTGCAATCTGTCAGCTGTAATTTTGATGTTTGTATGCTCGGTAATGAGCTAACCCTTATACAATAAACATACAACAAACCATCCCCAGTACATCATCCCCAATATATTACCCAATTAGTGGTAGAACACTCCCCAAATGGTAGGTTTATGGCAGGGCTGAGTTGCTTCACCAGGCACAGTGTGCCGCGCCACCCACCCTGGATGCCATCTTTGAACGCTTCCAGGCGTTGTATCCAAGGCCGAAAAGTGCGTATTGTGTCTGAATGTGAGCTACATATTCAAATTCTATAGTTAGATGGTATTTGTATGTATTTGTCCCATGTATCATACAGTAATACATGTGAGTACTGTGGTACATATAATAATAATACGGCACTTGTCAGTATAGATGGTATTGTCATATGAAGTTTGCCATGAGACGATCAGGCTTGAACGGAAGTGTGGACGACGTTGTGCTACAGTTTGAATGTGGAATGTTTGTTTCAAAACATCAAACGCGCCCCGACTTTGTTGATGTGCATGTCAGAGGTTTGACAGCTGCTCACTATGTGTGTACTTGATTGTAGTTATAATGTGTTCAGGTGTGTTTACATGCAAGTCGTGCTGGTGGTTTCAAGTCTTGATTTATTCTTCATCCCACCTGGAATGTTGATTGCAATTTCTTCCATTTTCGGGGATGGGTCGAAGCCACCAAACTACTATATAGTCTATGAACTCATCAGTTTCGGATGAACATCCATTGGGTCCAGTAGTTGCAAGGAACGTGTGACTAAAGTTAACCACATATATATATATATACACATATGTGAACATTATAATTAATTATATATATATAGTATAGTCTAATTATATACACATGTGTTTACATAAATGTATTATATGCAGCTTATATGCATATGTATATGTATAAAAGGTATGTATACACACACACAATATACAGTATATATACACACAGTATACAAGTCATATACTTGTCCCCCTGCCCTAGCCAGTAGCCCCCCCATTTTTTTGTTTTTCACCTTCGAATCTCCAGGTCCTTTGAGCCTGGCCGTGGCAGGCGAAACTGGTAGTTTGACCAGAAAACTGCTGTCTGAAAAGGGTGACCTTTGGGGATCTTTGGGGAAAATGATGAGTAACCCCCGGGGTGCTGGTTGGATAACATCATACTATTACACCATATTACTCCCTCCAGGTTGGACACCTTACCTCAGGTCTTCCAATTGAGCAACCCAACACCTCTCTTGATCGGCCGGCCCAGCAACAATACGATTCTGGATCGGCTGTGCAAAGTCTATGCCGAGAAAAAGAACGAAGAAGTCGTCAAGGCGGGCAAAGTTTCCAATGGCCATGGTACTGGTGATGTAGATGCAGACCAAGATTCAAACTCTAGATTTTGGGTTTGCCTGCAAGTTGGGTATCCCCAAATCCTCTGGTGAATCATCATTTTCCCATACTTTCCCATATTTTTCCATCAGAATGGCAGTTTTTAGGTACCCCTCATTGACGGACGCAGGCCATGACGCAGGTGGCCAGAAAAGCTGCCGAAGGCAGCAAGGATCAGGCATCGGATGGCCGTCCTGTGGGGGTACAATCTTTTAGAAACCACTGGAAGGCATCATATGTGGGGCAACTCACCACCTTGAACCAAACGAAATGATGTGAAATATTGTGAAATGATATGAAATATGATTTAATGATATTTAATGATATTTTATGGATGCCATCTTCTACGATGCTATCGTCCAGCAATCCTCCAGCAGCTTTAGCTGAAACAGCTGCGATTTTGGCCTGCCAAATCCTGCCAAGTTGCTTTCGATTCTGACCCTGCTGCCAATATGTGAAGTTGATAAAATTTGATAAAATTGCATTGTAATTTTGCCATTGGTTGACATCCTTTTTTGTGAACTTTGAAGCTTGATGTAGATTGAAATGTCTTCTGGAAGCTGAACCGCGCCTTTAGCCTTTAGCTTGTAATGCTACTTGCCCTGCCAAAGAGTTCCCACCCATCCCACACCATGGGACGCCCATGGGAGGCGCTGCAAGATGCTTGGGCTCGGGTGTTGGAGGATCTTGACTCTCAAGGCCGGGAAGATTTTGGCCACGTATGGTCCCTGTGGATGTTGGTGGTTTCATCATCATCATCATCATCATCATCATCATCACCACCAGGATCATCATGTTCATCATGTTCATCATTTTCATCATTTTCATCATTTCCTCTCCGCTGAAGGGCCCAAGCCGATCCAACGCCCAGCAGGCCGACTACGACCCGCAGGGCAGGGCATCCTGGTAGCGAGATGCCAATGGGTTTGGCGCCGTGGGCATCGGTGGGCACCGGGTCAGACCAGGGATGCACCACGCTGTCGAAGCGCCCAGGTTGGTCTTGGTGCCCAGCCGTGAATTGGCCCAACAGGTGGGTCAGGTGCACCGCTTGGGATGGGTCACAACAGGCTTGGGAGAAAAGGGTCCCTGATGTCCCTGGGTTTCTTTGGCAAAGTCCCACATGATTCTAATAGTTCCATATAGTTCCAATATGCTCATTCTTGAGTCGAGATCTCCTCAGTTGGGAGACGTTTGGAGCACTTTTGTTTTTGGTGCCAGGGGTGGCCACCTTTTGACCGGCACAGGTGGCTAGAGACTTGGGCTGCTCGTGCAAGATCATCTTGGGTGGAGTTGATCATCAGAGGCCCCAGCTGAACAGGGGTGATGTCCAACAATGTCCAACATTTGGCGCAGGAAATGGATTGGGATGGCATATCTACATGCAGTTTTGTGATGATTGTTTTCGTATGTTTTCGTGAATTTGTGACATTGTGCATGATTGGCTTGGCATTTCCATGCATTTCCATGTTGCAAATGAAGCTTCAAAATTGAAAAAGTTGCGGTCAGACCTTCCCATGTCTTGGCAGTTGGCTTTCTGGAACCTGGGTCGTGTGCTTTTCGCGGCAGGCAACGGGAACAGCTGAAGGCTGAACGTCCTTCTCTCTTGGCGCGGGGCTCATGGTGAGGTGTTGCGGTACTTGGCAAGTGTGGGACATTCTGTACCAGGAGCTTGAAATAGTTTGAATTTACGAACATCATCACCAAGATCACCAAGTGGCATTTTGACTTACCAAATATCTAATCAAATGGATCTAAATTGGATTATATATGATTATATGAGGATTATAAGGGTGGGTAGTAATTTCTGACCTCGAATAAAACATGTACATATTTGCAATTGGTTGGACATGTGGTGAATAAATATAACCCACGTACCCAGACGCCTAGCGACAGCGGTGTGCTCGTGGCTTCTAGCATCAAGTCGCTGCAGTCAAGCTGACTCATGTCATTCGACAACTGATCATGAATCATGACCATCCTCAACTAAATGCAGCCCTAAACTTGAAACATGTCCAACAACCCATCAGTTCCGAAAATCAATTTCAGTCAGATGGCTTTTTGAACCATGGTCTCTAGATATCTCCAGATTTCGCTGTTGGTTGCAACATGTTGAAACCCATTCAGATTCAATAGTTTTCTTCCCATCTCCCCATGTGGTAGATGTTCCCCTTACATCAACCACTTTCACCAGGCGTCCTCCACAGGGACCATGGCGTCACTGCAACAGATCTGGGCCGATGCTTTTGACGCCTGGATCGGACCCTTCGGTGTCGGCTGCTGCATCTACATGGCTCCCGTGGAGGTGACGAAGGCGATCGTGATCTTTCTGGACCCATTGTAGATGAATTCAATGGCCATTCCAGGATCCGATTGATTGGAGGTACCTACATGTACCTACCATATATAAGGATCCTCCATGTTAGGATCCTGAAATTCCCATTGATGAATGGACAGGAACATTTTGGAACACGGTTTACAAAAGATAGTTTTTTGCCAATGAAGTTTCAGGAGTTGTGTCAACATGTGTCAACCACATCCCACTCCGAGACGGGCACCGCCAAGCCGTGTAATTAATACTTTGTTGTCATCTAGCCTCAGCTTGGGTCAACTTATTTCATGAACAAGTCGCAGAATCCCTTTTGGCAATCTAAAGCCTGTTGGTCACTGCAGGGTCAGACTGATGCGGCGCCGGTTCCCAGAACCTGGATGGATGCTTGGTTTCCATATGTTTCCATGATCCAGGCAGTTTTTTTTTTTGTAGCTGAATAGCCACCAAATACAGGGGCCACATGCATCACATGCCACATCCCTGAGACTCACTGAGAAGATGATTGAACAATGGCCATGGGGAGGTGGATTGCAGTACAGCAAACATCATGTTTTTGCGCCCAAAAACGGTAAATATATGTAGACATTCCATTATGTAGGAAATCACTGCAATTTGCATGGAACACATCCCAATTTTATATAGTTGGAAAACATCCCCATTGAATCATATTATATAATATTCACTCCAGCTTTTATGTGTGTAAACGTGCAGCTAAGTAGGCCTCTGGTGACTGCTGGTCAATTTTCCCAAGGAGCGCTGGCCGAATGACGAGCTGGGGGTTTTCAGCCTCACTGCTACAGATCCAATGGGTGAGAAGCCGCCTGTCAAGGCGTTGATGGTCCCCCATTTTTTAAATGTACAATGAGGCTAATACCATCCAATACCAGCAAACTATTACACGCATGACTTTCTTTTAAACCAATTTTGTATGTATATTTGCTGTTTGGCCACTATTTCTCTTGTGATGGGAAGACGACTTACTGACTTACGGCTATCCAAATGAGTCAATGGATGCAGTGGGATCAGGGTCAGCAATCGTAGGCAACCAGCGATGGCGAGATAACAAGTCTACGTTCGACAGAAGTTGATGCAGATTTGCAGAGGTGATGCTAATTGACAAAGAAATATTTTTCGCATTGCTCTCTTTTAGAACATCTGTATTTATATAAGGCTTTGCAGTCCCAACCAGCAACAGTGAGTTTTATGTGGCAGTGAAAGCAGCGACTCCCCTTTCAAGGAATTCTAAAGGTATCGTATGACCTCCGGAAGTTGGTACCACTAAATTCTGCAAGATCAGAAGTTTACTGGTTGGTGGTTTCAA
Organism: Cladocopium goreaui; assembly: GCA_947184155.2. Lineage (NCBI taxonomy): Eukaryota > Dinophyceae > Suessiales > Symbiodiniaceae > Cladocopium > Cladocopium goreaui. The sequence goes on along the minus strand of CAMXCT020001247.1, from coordinate 340,389 downwards.
ACATGACTTTTATTTTTCATAATACATGGGATGTCATCCTTCCCATTGACTTTCATATTTTTCAGAGGGGTGGCTCAACCACCAACTAGTTGATCTTTTTTTATCGTGCCACATCAATTTTTGCCCACATTTTACCAAGATAATTGGAGTTTGTCGAAGTCATCCCCTCGAACAGTTCAGGCAGTCGCCACCTGGAAACTCAGGCAGTCGCCAGAGGCCAATGCAGCGGGCCTGGCAGAGCTTGAGCGCGAACTGCAAGAGCTGTGTGGAGGCAAGAAACCCAAGCAACAGCTGCAACAATGACTTAAACAACAACAATGACTTAAACAACAACAATGACTTAAACAACAACAATGACTTAAACAAACAACAATGACTTAAACAAACAACAATGACTTAAACAAACAACAATGACTTAAACAAACAACAATGACTTAAACAAACAACAATGACTTAAACAAACAACAATGACTTAAACAAACAACAATGACTTAAACAACAACAATGACTTAAACAAACAACAATGACTTAAACAACAACAATGACTTAAACAAACAACAATGACTTAAACAAACAACAATGACTTAAACAAACAACAATGACTTAAACAACAACAATGACTTAAACAAACAACAATGACTTAAACAACAACACTGACTTAAACAACAACAATGACTTTGACAACAAAAATGATTTAAACAACCACAATGACTTAAACGACAACAATGACTTAAACAACAACAATGACTTAAACAACAACAATGACTTAAACAACAACAATGACTTAAACAACAACAATGACTTAAACAACAACAATGACTTAAACAACAACAATGACTTAAACAACAACAATGACTTAAACGACAAACATGACTTAAACAACAACAATGACTTAAACAACAACAATGACTTAAACAACAACGATGACTTAAACAACAACGATGACTTAAACAACAACAATGACTTAAACAACAACAATGACGTAAACAACAACAATGACTTAAACAACAGCAATGACTTAAACAACAACAGTGACTTAAACAACAACAATGACTTAAACAACATCATGACTTAAACAACAACAATGACTTAAACAACAACAACGACTTAAACAACAAACATGACTTAAACAACAACAATGACTTAAACAACAACAATGACTTATACAACAATGATGACTTAAACAACAACGATGACTTAAACAACAACAATGACAACAACAACAACAACAACACCAACAGCAACAGCAACAGCAACAGCAGCAGCAGCAACAGCAACAGCAACAGCAACAACAAATACGAAAACATACAAACACATACGAAAACATGGAGAGCCTCAACTAGATGAGAAGCAATGGGAATAGTTTTTTTTGGCTAGAAATAGAGAAGTGGAGATGGGATAGGAACAGTGAACAAGATCGCCATGTGCCACCATGTATCACCCATGCTGCCAAATGCGATGACATTCTGCAGAGGGGTTGTGCAGCGGTTCATGCCACCAGCAGCCCAGGAGCTGCGTCCCAAAGCGGACAGATCAATGGAAGTGGCAGAAACTTCTGGAAGAGTTTTGGTTTCAACATCAAGGACTGTGCTGCCACAAAGCCTTTGCTCAGGCTGCCAGCTGCTGCAGCTTCAAGATATCAATAGACTTCAATCGACTGGCCATCACATCCACTCTGGTCGTTGGTTTTGAAAGACGGGTGCGATGAGTGGGCCTCCCAAGAAGGCGACAAAATCTGCGCAAATTAGCAAAACCATTACCACATGATTCCACATGTTGGGTGCATAGTGAAATCTTCAACCATACGCATATACCAGTTGGAGATAGTTGGAGCATGTCCACCACTACATCGTCTCTGATACATCAGCCAACCTCAAACTAGAAGGCAAAATTGAAAAGTTGGAAAACTGCAACTTATGAAGTAAACATAGAATTTGACATAAATATCACGACATCATCTAGTCACAGTCCAGGAGGGCTGGCGAGAAGATGGTTTCACCGTTGTGGCGGAGGCTGAACCTTCAGTGACATGAACGATGGTTTTGGGAATGCCATGGGACCATTATGGGACCATCAAATGGCAATGGGTCATTTTTGTGCCGTTTTTTTTGATAGCTTAACTCTTGGCAAGGGAAAAACACAACTCTTGGCAAGGGAACAAAAAAGGAACTATGATTATGATGAACTAACTTGGGACTTATCAATTTTAGGCATTGGACTGTAGCTGGCTGTAGGGTATACCTCCAGCGTTACTAGGTATTTGACGTCTCAGCCTTCTTTGGTCCTACAGTCCCAGCTTGAGGCCGCAGAGGTGATAAGACTGGCGCGCAAGCAGCTTGGAGGGAATGCCTTGGTGAGGTTGTTATTCACCAAGATGTTGTCAGCGATCTTATTTGTGAATGATATTGTTCGCTTAGGATGTTTAGGTGCGATTGATCGGTACTTCTTGATGAATAATAAGGATCATTCAATCGATATTAAATATGGTATAGATCCTAACATATCCTAAACCAGTTACATTGGAATTCAACCTAGATACCCCGAATATATCCGAATATAACATATTTGCCGTCCCAATTTCACCCGTCTCACAGGTTGATGGACAAGTTGCCCCCTGAGCCTCCCTGGATCTCCCTGGATCTCGGTGCCCCAAGGTATCGCCAGGGGGCCATTTACAGCTTTGAGCTGTCGGAAGGCGCTTCGATCCGCAGGACTGGGCGGGGCAGAACAGGACCTCTGAGAATCCAATTTATAACCTCTTCACTTGCATAAGAAGTCCATGTGTTAGCACGAATATTCACTGAACCTATTGAAGCAACAGAGGAAGCGGGGGCCAAGCCACTGCTTTCAATGTCTGGTGGTTTCACAGAATTGTTTCTTTCCAGCCCTAGCCTGGGATGATAGCCCCCAACTGACTATTAATAATGACTAATATTCCTGGGCTTAAACCACCAACAGCTTGGACTCCTCTATATTTGATGATGAGATGGTTCTGGTGCCTTTGGTGGGGTTAACACATGTTATTTATATTTATGTGTTTTTTAATGGAACATCTGTGCATTTGCTGCCCAAAACTCGCCAAAGCAGGAGAACTGTGCCTGTTTGTTTGCCGGACACGGAGGCTGATGTAGTGAGTGCGCCTTGCAAAACTCCGGACAGCGTGCTTGCAGACCCAAACGCCTGGGGATCGTTCTTGCGGTGACAAATGCACAGTGGAGACCACTGGGTGCAGCTGGCACAGGGAAATCCAAGGAAATCACCCAATAAATGGGCATTTCACTGGGAACATATGGGAACATTATCTATGAATCCGGAATTATCCGTTGTCATTTTTCATGACCAGAGGGCATTTGCCATATTTGCCTTTCCATCATGACGACAGCTGCTTATGGCAGGTAGTCAGGTGACATAATCACCGAGTGGCTGTCACTCGCGTCCCAAGTAAAGGATGGCCTCACCATGTCTGAATTATGGCGCCTTTCAAATAAGCCCACAATTGAGTGAACACACGAGGGACAACTACAACCTTGAAGTGGGTTTGACTATGGGCCACATTTGTCAAACTCATTGCTTTCAGTCGGAAATCCTTTCAGCTCATAGCAAGATGTTGTGAATCCCTTAATTACCACTCAGGTGGCAACGCCAGGCCGCTTGAGAGCCTTATGTTGGAAGCTCAGCTGTTCCGCAAAATGGGTAGGCCTAAACCCGGATTGGAACCTGCTGATATCGCACAAAGATATGTGGAAAAATATGGGCAAAATTTGAGCCGTTACCAACACGTCCAACACGTCCAACACTACCAACACTTTACCACTTCTGGAAGCAACTAACGGCTTTAGAATGCTTTATGTAGGTTCAGGATTGCTCTCGCTCCCTCATGCCCCAATTGATGTCCAAAGTCCGAACATTGGCTGGCAATGTTACAGCAACACTGAAGCACTGTTTTTGTTGGGAAAATCATGATTGCTTGTTGGCGACATTTTCCGCAGTCTGTTGGTTTCTTTCTGATTTCCGACTATTATTTGTGATATAATATGATATAATCTCACTCTGAACACCTGTATGATGAGAGTGATTGATACTTAATTACTACTCTCCAAGTGCCTTGGTCTCTAGCTCACAGGGTGCCTAAAACGCTCGAGGGAGAACAGTTACTGAAACCTGCCGGCTTTTGTGATATCAAATCTATTTCAAAACCCTAAGACTTGACAGCTGATCAAACCCTAAATCCCAGGATATTAGCACTGAGTTCTGCATTGGTTGATGTTGATTGATACCCTGGGTTGAGAACAGCTGCGGCCTAGGTGGGCAGCGGCCAGCTTCCGCAGCAGCGCGTGCTGCCAGCCTGGGTCTCGGCTGTCATCGGGTGTCGGTGTGTATGGGGGTACCGCAAAATGGATGGTTTATAATGGAAAATCCTCTTCAAAAATCAATGGCCTTATATGGTACAGTACCTCCATTTTAGGATCCTGAAATTCCCATTGAAAAAATTGATGATTTTGGGGGTACCCCCATGACTCAGCGGAAACCGTTCCAGCAAATTCGATGGGAAACCGGGAAAGCTCTGCGAACATCGGGGCTTTCACCGGCTTGATGCTGATGACTTGGCGGGTCATGAGCTGATTTTGCCCTAAATCACTGGATTTGTATGTGAGGCAGCTGGAAAATTTTATTGGGTGGTTGAATCGCTGTTTGCTACATTATGCTACATTACAAAATTTAAGGTGTTTCAAGACATGCTCCCTTACATGCACCACGCTTTTTGTTTGGTCACCCGTCCCAGGTGAAGGACGAGAGGCCGCTGTCACTAGATCTGTGTTTTTCACCAAGACCTTCCAACGATTCCCCATAATATCAATTACTGTAGTTAATATCATATTAGATATTGATGATTGGACCATCAACTATTCCCAAAAACATCGAATATGTGTTGTTTCTCGACATTTCTCGACCATAATTGGGATGGTTGAGATGACGAGCATATTCTTAGGATGGCTTTAACGCAGACCGGTGATCAATTAAGATCCATTGCTATCCCCAGCACTAATATAGACAATGCCACCTTTTTTGTGGGTGGAAGACTACTTTTATCTGGACATCAGCTATAAGGTTGTCACGTTAATTTGGGTTATGGATGGTTGTGGTATGTTATGATATGTTATGGATTGTTATGGTAAGATCCAGCAAGATCCATGGAACACTATTTAGATCATTTTAGATCCATGAATCTTCAAGATCCATTGAGATCTCAGAATCATCTGTGACTTCGAAACGGGTCGCAGGACTTGGCACCTCCTGAAGCCTTGATCAGTCTTCGAGCCAAAAGCCTATGTCTATGGCCTGTGGATCACAGTGGCCATGGGAAAATGGGAAAATCATGGGAAAATCATGGGAAAATCAATGATGATCGCATTTTTGTCGAAGAGCGGCTGGTGAATTTTCCGATTTGTGGCTCGTTGGGTACAATTGTTAAGATTGAGGTAATGAGAGCAGGGGGTTTATGACAGATTTTTCTATCGTTTTCCAATGTAATAAGATTAAAGAGATGGACCCATGGACCACTTCAAAGCATGGACGGCCAAGGTCGTGCTACGCTTGGTGCTGGATGAGGGTGATCGCTTGATCGATGAAGGCTTTGAAGAGGACACACTGGAAAGCACTCAAAGAACCTACTATGTGAAGCATTCAAAGAGTTGACATATGTCTCTCCAATACATAACTCTTTGGATATTGATCTTGATCCTTCCATCCATCTTGAAACTTTCTATTATATTATTCTATCCTTGGGCTTGACACGAATGAAGCTATCTCTGAAGGCCCGACGTCGCAACCACCACGCCTTTGCTGTTTGGCCCAATTGGCTTAGCTTCGCATAGCCCTGACTTGCTGACATTCTCGCACCGCACACGCTTTCTGATCAGTAGTGCCAGGGACTTAGCTTTGTCTGCTGCGCTTGTCAGATTTGAGAAAATGTCAGCCCAAGATTCGAAGAACCATGTGGATTAGATATAGGCTGTGCCATTTGTCGTTGCAATTTTCGCTATCCTTCTGGACCTCACCTATTGGTTGCAGGATGTTACAGGCTACTTTTTGAGCCGGGCTTTACATTCTCTCCATCAGCCCATCCCAAATCTCCAGGCAACATGCCGAAGAACAAGCTCGGAGGAAACAAGGCCAAGCGAGCCAAGGCCCCTTTCGGTTGGCACGGCACATGGAATGATCATTTACATAGGAGCCGGACATCGACTAGGAGGATGGCTTCGGTTGTCCAGGTGCAAGTTTATCCAAGTTTTGAAGTGTCCATATTTAGTGGTTATATACAATATACTGTACTTGTATAGTAATATAAAAAATCATTCCGTTTATTATTTTTAATTATATGTCACTCACATATCTATTGGGGCTCAAAAAAGTCCTGGGAGGCCAGCACCGAGAACAACAAGAAGGAGCTGGAGTTTAAAGAACCTGGCCAGGTCCGAAGGGCGTGAGGTGAACATGATTCGTGACGAGATCTGATGGTGCGGATTGTGAAAATGATGTTGAAATCATGTTGACTAGGGAATCACCACAAAGTCACAAAGTGGCTTGATTTCAGGTCATTCCACATTTTATATTATCGTTGCAATCGATCATTTGACCGTGGAGCAGGAGGCTTGGGTGCAAGTGTTGAACAACAAAAAACCACCCAAACCCCTAGTGCTTGCAAAACAGAAGGCTTGCAAACGTGGAAACACACGGAAACACATGCCAGATGTTTCTTTGTTGGTGTTTGTGTTGCAGTACAACCAGGCGGAGTTCTCTGCCCATGACATGAGTTGCCATGTTGGTTATAGCGGTCTAGAGTGCAGGTCTTATCCCGACCCTAGCAGCCACGCCTCTGCCCAATGTAGATATGGCCTAATGTAGCTCTAAAATGCTATATATACTTTGTGCATGTTTCCTTCTTCATATGTTGCATTTGCATTGTTTCTTGGGTGCATTCAAGAGACCATTGAACCATATTTAATTGACCATTTGCCAATACTAAACTTCTGACAACAGTATGAAGAGAAAATCGAAACGGGACACCCAGAAATTAGATGAAATTAGTGCTTAAAACCATGGTTATCCTGTGGATTTCCGACCATTGAACAATCTTTATGGTTGCATTGTATCTCCCTCATATATATCATATATATCACCAGATATCACCAGATATCACCAGTATGTCACCATTATCGACAGGAATATGGACAGATCACCCGAATGTTGGGCAACGGCCGTTGTGATGTGCAATGCGTCGATGGGGTGAAGCGGTACCTGGGTTGCAGCAGAGCGACGCCTTGGTTTTTGAGGATAGGGATGAAATGGGAGAGAGAGAGAGAGAGAACCACCCAATTTATGTTTAATTTACTGGGGAAAATGATGGAACATGATGGAACATTATGGAAAGTGCTGATTCACCATGAGATTTAGGGGCACCCTTAATATCAGCGGAAACTGTTCATTTCCACTGATTGCCAGTCATTTTGCCCATAGAAAGCTGATGAGCCTAAGGTTGTGCCACATTCGCGGTCGCTCGGGCAGATCAATTCATGCGGCGATCCGGGGGGTTCGCAAACGCTAATGTCCATGGATGAAAACCATGGGTTTATACTCTGAACATTTTCCTGTACTCGTAGGCTTTCAGATCATCCACAATTCTTGGATAATGCACTTTTCAGCGAACAACCTGATAGGCTGGACCTTGATGTTTCTCATATGTTTCTCAATTACTCAGGTTGTGACATTGGTGTTGGGATGCTTTTCTCCCGGGGGAGGTTGAGGTTTTCTATGGTTTTCTCTTGCAGAACTCACAGCAAAAATGCTCGGAATCAATGGGACTGATGACTTCACCAGGCAAGATGAGGAAGAAGGTCTGGTGCAATCAGGGTGACATCGTCTTGGTGTCGCTTCGTGACTTTCAGGATCTGGATGGGATGAAGGATGATGAAGGTATATGAAGGTGGCTGAATCATAAGTTTCATACCTGAATCGTACCTGAAACATCCTGAAACCATCAGGGTGCTGTGGAAATTGATATGGAACTGAACATGCGATTTCCCACAGCTGCTCCTTTCGGCAAGCCAAATTTGGATGGGAAGTTTGGTGGGTGGGTTTGACATGAGTTGGTACACCACAGGTTAGTTGGGCATGGTGGGCGCAAAGAACTGAACGAACATTGACGACATCAAAGCCACTACCGTCACTACCGGGGCTCTAAGTTTGAGGATTCCCACGGCACCTTTGCTATCCGTCCTCCTGAAGTGTATATACTTTAATTATAGATGTAAAGATCATCGCCTTTACCACAGGATTCAGATGTCTAAAGATTGCCGTTCGATGCTTTTTGGAGATGGAAGTTCCAGAAATGACTCGTTCTTACTGGAGTTTCGGACATGTTAGAGTAACAAGTCTCATGTGACTCTTCACATCCATCAAATCTTCCCACCTTGAGGGAATTCACCATATGATGAACCAATATTAATATTAATATATCCCCGATGCTTACCCCTGGCTGAAATCCTGAGGGTCGAGCCCAAAAAAATAGCCAGCCGGTACCTTGGATATCTTCCACCGCATATTTATCCCAGTAGTTTTTTCTTATATTTTGGGGTTGTATCGAAATTCGCCGGATACGTTTACTATCAAATATAAAAGTTCTACACGTTCTTGACTCTCAGTCCCACGGAATTTTATCCAGGAGGGATTTTGGTACATGAAACAGTTCAAGCAGGGATTTTGGACGTTCTGTTTGGAGGGCATTGTGCGCGATAGGTTTCCAAATCCGCAGGGCTCATGCTAGCCACGTTTTGGGACTGAGCCGGAACTGCACTCTTCCGTGCATATGTTGTCCTGGCCCCATTTTTGGAACGGGCGAAGAAAAACGAGGTTTGTGCATCAACTGTTTTTTTGCGCGAACCATCTTGTTGAAAAAATCATTTCGCAGCCAGCATTGCATGTACATCATGTACTGCCATCCGTTCTTGGCCCAGTACTTTTTTAGATGTTCAGAGATGATGGCAACCTGCCATCAGAGTGCCCCCCCAAAAAACAATATAAACAATTGTACAATATTTGGATAGCACGCATTTGCCATCCCACCAACACATACACACACACACGCAACAATGCAAACACTGCAGGATATGCAGGGGCAGAATGGTTCAAAAAAACAGTGACAAAAACCTGCAAGCATCATGAAGATCATTTTGGATCATAACCTGCAAAGACCTCACATTTTTCAAAAATTGACTCGGCCGAATAGACCTCAAACCCTTGGATTTTATCTGCCTGATATCTCTCTACAAACCAAGTGGGGTGGTATAAATTTTTGGTCTCGAGCCCAAATTTTAGCCTATGCAGGACCTCCTGCCCAAATTTTTTCCAGCGTTGTTTTTGGGGTAGGTTCGGAGTTTTAGCTGGCTAAAATCGAGGCATGAGACTAAAAGGCACAAGCAACGGGGATTTAATATATATTAATCATATAGTAATATATTAACCAATTAATAATCACCATCTCTTTCAATATATGTCATAGGTTTTCTTCCATGTCTCTTCACCCTCCAAGCGTTGGCATGGCCAGGACGAGAAGGGCGACATCATTGTGAAGTACACCGCGGAGGAAGCTCGAAGCCTGAAGAACTACCAGGAACTGCCCGAGAACGTCAGGGGTCCCCAGGGGTTGGTCCATGGATGATGTGGCAGCGATGGTTAGTTGGGTTTATGTATGTTTTATGTACCCAAATGTATGCTTACTGCCTACTGGGAATGATGGGGATAATTGGGACAATGGTAGGAACTGCAGATGGCCATTCTCAAAGATTGCCTCAGCCGTTGCATTTCGTGCATTTCTATTTCGTTTGTTTCTCCTGTCAAAGTCTTCGGGTTCCTCCGCTGGAAGAAGAAGGTGCTAAAGCCCCAAACCTTGTGTCAATCTCATCACTCTGTTCTTCATATCGGCCATCGTTCTTCCTTTTTTTGTGAGCGGTAGCGGCAGCAATTATGTCACTTGTATCCCCCCTTTTCTTGTTTGTATACCTCCATTCTTGTTGGCTGAGTTAGATCCATATTCTTGTTTATATCCAAACTTCTGTTGGTTAAGTTCCTCATTTTGGTTGTTAATTATCCATCTTCTCTTTGGTGTCCTTCCCTTTGCAGTTGTTTTTTCTTACTCATCCCCATAAATCCATATATAAATCCCGATGTCTCTTGCTTACCCTCTGGTAAACTAACAGAACTATGGAAAATCCACCATTTATAGTTGATTTACCCATTAAAAAATGGTGATTTTCCATATATAGTTATGTTAGTTTACTAGAGGGTCAGTTCCAAGACATCCATCATTTTTGATGCTGACTTCCCCATCAAATCTGAGGTGAAGATCAACGAGACAGACATCGGCGACGGCGACTCCAGCGACGATGGTGTGGAGTTCGATGAGGCGCATGATGTAACTGGGGATATTTTTAAGGGGATATGAATGGGAATATCATGGGATATATATATAAAACATGATATATATATACATACATATAATGGGAATATGGGAATATCATGGAATAGCACATATATATATGATATAACATAATATACACATACATACACGCGTATATATGTATATATATTATATACTCAAAAATTGTTTTTTTGGATCCCCCTGTTTGCATGTATGAGAGGTGTATTACGACACAGCCACCAGAAGATAGATTAAGTTGATCAAAGCAACTAAGGGATTATTCGGATTGGTTTTGAATCTTATAATTTATAGTGATTATAATGGACGGAGATTTCAGCAGCAACAATTTGTGTTTGTGGATAGGTCTAGGATGTTCAGGTAGGATCTGAATAGAGATTGGGTCATGGATGCAAGGATCAAGAAATTGCTAAAGAACAATCTCCAGATGTCAGCCGTGCTCTCCCTGTCAGACAGCTGGTGTGGATGTGGACAACATCTAGTTGTGCCCATGGTCGATGGTCAGCATGCCATGGCCACGCGAGACATCTTCCGTGGTGAGTTTTGCCCATTCAGCCAATGGACAGCCACCGCACAGGGCTGTATAGCTATGAGTAGCCGAGTTGGCAGGGCAAACCTAGGGTCCGAATTCAGATCCTTCCTGGTAGGTGCTTCCCCTTTTTGCGGGCAGCCAGGGAAGGACAAACCTTAGTGGCTCTGCGGTAGCCTAAGTGATCACAAACAGGAAGAGAAATCCACTATCAAGACCACACCACAGCATACCACAGCAACATGCCAGTCAAAGCACGGCCCAAGACAGAAAGAAATAGACAGATTACTTGCCATCACTTGTTGTCATTTCCAAGGTTTGAAGGCTCTCTGGGAGGCATACTGAATCCTCGAAGTGACTCAACGAACCACTTCCGCGAGGTCCCAGGGAGTCACGTGAGCAAATCAGTAGCACTGCAGCAACGCGCCAGTGAAAAAGAAGAGCGGCTTCAAGATGGGGGGCTTCTGCAAATGGGGGTCCCCAAATCATCCAACGTTGGTCGTTCTTCACATTGAAAGGGTAATCTATAGATTGGTTTTTGGATGTTTTGGAGAAACCTATATCATGTATCCTAAAGCCGGAAACAGCCACGTGGTGGTCGCCAAACTGTTCGGTGATTTCATGCATGATAAAAACTGTCAATCTTTCTGCTATAAACTTCAAGTTGAAGGGTCAAGCTTTAGTCCAACGATGATGTCCAGAACGAGGGTTCAGGATGCACAGCCAACGATTACTTGGTGTTGAAATCCCAGGACTGTACTAGATGGATAATTATATGATATACTATGACATACTCAAAAATCATGAGCAATCAATGAAGATCAATTCTAGATGATTGCCTGCACGAAGGGGCCAAACTATTGGTTTACAACACTATCCAACCAAAGATATGTCCAGCATAAATTCCTACTTAGCCATACTTAGCCATACTTAGCCAAGGTAGAAACCAACTTACCTATCTCGGGGCCCCTTCCGGTCACTATTTCTATTTCTCCTCGAACAATGGTGGTTTCCGTCAAGGACATCATGGCGCTAGCCAGCTGCTGTTACAGGCAGAACCCCTGGGGGGATTGGATGGGATTTGAGAAGATCAACCAGCTGATTTTCTAAGTAGGGAGATATGAAGGATCTTTTTTTGGGGGATCGATTAGCAAACAAGCTAGGGGATGTGAGCCAGCTTAATATGGGGTAAATATGATATATAATTCACAAACTAGAAGTGGGGATACTAGCCAACATTAGCCAACTCGGTTGGTGGTTAGCAAATTGCATGACGGTGCCATTTTTTCCAATTTGCGGGCTGGCGGGCTGGGTTCTTCAGCCGCCTGAAGAATGAGCTGATTCATCCATGTACTGAAGTCAGTTGGTTGATTTTAATATACCCTCTGGTAAACTAATATAGCTATTGAAAATGGCCATTTATAGTGGATTTTCCCATTAAAAATGGTGATTTTCCATAGCTATGTTAAATTACCAGAGGATATTTTAATTTTGGGCTTTTGGACCACTTTTCCCATAGAGATCCCCTTCCACAATGGCCCCATGTGACCAACGCATCAACGCCTGAAAATGGGTTTCTGGGTTTCTTGCTTCACTTAGCAAGGCGATCGCTCACCTTGCTCTTCTCCGCCACTTGGGGGTCACAGACGGAGCCCGGGAGTGGGTCTTGATGTAGTGCCACTGGATCTTGCTGTGATTTGGTTCTATAACGGTATAACATGGTATAACGTTCTATAGATCACCCAAAAAACACAAATGGTTGCTGATTCCATGCCTTTTTCATCCTTGTTTCATCTTTTTCCATCCCTGGGATGACAGATGATCCCAAGGAGGGTTGACTCGGGTTGACCCCACCAGACTTCCGGTGGAAGCCCGGAGAGGAGTTGCTGGCAGTTCTCCTCCAGAGTCCTTTGAAGGTGCGAAGCATAGCCTACGATATACCAATCTCATCCAATCTCTATCGTATGCATTGAAAAGAATGTAGTATTCGCACCTCTACCCGGTAACAATATCATCAATATTCCTTGGTGTACATTTATCATCATTCATGTACATTTATCTATATCAATACTGTCTATACTTAATACATCCTAATATCTTTTTATACCATACCTGTACCTCGTGGAAACCATGTCTCCAGGTGACAGTGGCTGGCATTCCCAGGGTCATCTCGCAGGAAGTGGAACTGATTCCCAAGGCCACTGTCACGGTGGTGAAACGAAGCTGGTCCATGGGACATCATTTTTGTTTGCTACAAAAGGATGCAACTTCGGTGGCACTTCGGCTTCCGAAGTTGCAGTATTTTCTTGGATGTGTTTGGTTCAGGGTGGAATCAAGCATCACTGGCAGGAAGTATAGGAAAGTATATATATTATATATATATGTGTGTGTGTATGATTTACGTCTTAAGAATGGTGATTTTCCATTGCCACATTTGGACTACCAGAGGGTACCACAAACGTATATACATCAACTGGAAGGTCTGAGCACGCGCCAGCAGTCTGGGCAGAACCAGCCCCCAGCACACCAAAATCAAAGATAAATGAATGTCTCAAATCATAACCATGTCATGGCACCAAATATGTCAAATATGTTGTCTTGGAATATTTCGTAGCTTGGGGATCTTGGAGGATCCTGTTCAATTTACCAGTTAAAATGGATCATCAATGGGTTTATCCTGGAAAACTTATCCTGGAAACGGATGGAAACGGATGATCAACAAGAAAATATTTGACATATTCCAACCCAGTGTAGGCCTCGCGCTTCCGCCGGCTCTGCGATTTGCTGCGAGAGTTTGGAGATGCCAAGGCGGGGGCGGATCGCTGCGGAATTCTGGTGGAGTTTTGAGATACCCTTTGGCAGATAGACATTAGATCAGATAGATGAGATAAATTAGATAGATAGATAGACAGACAGATTAGATCAGATTAGATTAGATTAGATTAGATGATTAGATTGGATTAGATTAGATTAGATTAGACGATTAGATTAGGCTAGATTGGATTGGACTAGATTAGAAAGGTTAGATAGTATAGATCAGATAGATCAGATCAGGTAGACCAGATAAATCAGATACTGTAGATTGGATAGATTGGATTGGATAGCTTCATTGGTGTAAAATGCCAACAGTTGATTTTGACTGAAAGTGTTCAGTCTGAAAGGCATAAAAGGCATAAACCGCATAGATGAACCAGAGATGACAAGCCTCCTCTATGCATAAAAACACGCTCTCCCTCCCTCTCTCTCTCTCTCTCTCTCTCTCTCCCTCTCACTCTCTTTCTCTCTACACCCTCTGGTAAACTAGCATAACTATAGCGACGGACAAATACTTAGAACATCATTTGGAAAAAAAATCTGAAAACCGTCACAGCGGGGATGTTCTAAGTATTAAGTCGTTAGAACATACCCAAAACCTATACTTAGAACATTTCCAAGCTATACTTAGAACATCCCAGTGGGGAACCAATGGGAACCATACATATATATTCAAAATTATACATAATTCATTTTAGCTCATTTTAGTATTGAAACCTATGCTTTTTGACTACCTCTTGTAGGAAACCCACAAATTATATACTAGAGACCTTCCCATTGCAGCGAAGACTGCTTGGGATATTGTTCCCGAAGAAAAGGTATAGAATGCTGCAGCAGTGAGGGGAGAAAGTGTTCTAAGTATGGTGTTCACCAAGGTATTTGTGTGTATATATGCAGATTTACCAAAGTAACAGGACATGTTCTAAGTATATGTGTGTTTAATGTTCTAAGTATGCAAAAAATCAAAGGAGATGTTCTAAGTATCTGTTTTTCTGATGTTCTAAGTGCGTACTTAGAACATTTCTGATGTTCTAAGTGTAGTTGTTTTGATGTTCTAAGAGAAGGTTCCGAAATTTTGGAAAAAATGATGTCCTAAGTATATGTCCGTCACTATATGAAAAATCACCATTTTGAATAGGTAAATCAACTATAAATATCTATAATTAATATTCTATAATTTTCAATAGCTATGTTAGTCATTACCAGAGAGTACTCATGATTGGTCCTCCAGAGGTCGGAAGTTGCCAGGTCTTGGTCTTCGTGCTCTTCAAGCGGGAGGCCAAGTCGCTGGCGAAGATGTTGCAAAGCGAAGGCGCGCTCGAGGTTGCTTGGGCGAAATTGGAATTTCCCTATGAATGGAGGGGAAATCTCCTATGAATGGAGGTTTTCAAATGTGTTTAATGACTTTTGATGGGAAAATACATGAAAATCATCTATAAAAGGTGGATTCTCCATTGCCACGGCGGTAATCAAACATGGCTTGCTGGAAAATCCACCATGATGTCTCTTATGAAACATCCATGGCGGGTCACCTGTGGGAGTTCTTCATCTTACTCGTCTTGAGATAC
Source organism: Cladocopium goreaui (assembly GCA_947184155.2). Taxonomy (NCBI): domain Eukaryota; class Dinophyceae; order Suessiales; family Symbiodiniaceae; genus Cladocopium; species Cladocopium goreaui. The sequence continues at coordinate 324,983 of CAMXCT020001247.1, read as the reverse complement.
ATGTGCCCCAACTAACATAGACCCCGTGGTGATAGGTGGTGAGAAGATTACTTTTCACACTCAAAATGGGGTATATTTCCAGGGTCTAGGTTTTTTTAACTGGAGGTGATAAATGTGGCGGTCTGGTTGCTTCATATTTTTTCCCTTCTGGGTACTTACTGGGATCCCTGGGTAAATTCATTGCTCGGCCATGAGCTTCATCGATCTTTGGGGGACTGGCAAGTATGTTTACAACATATTGGGATCTAGCCAGAGTGTAACAATGCACGAACAAGAACATATGACATTAAATTTCGTGTAATTGTATAATGACCTTATGATTTCCTTGCTAGAGTTGTTTGACGGTCATCCATGTCATCCATGTCATTGGCCGCATGTGACATGAACTGTATCAAACGGCGGTGCCCCATAGTTGACTAGCTAAATGTATCTCAATGTGTTTATAATATATATGTAGCACATAACTTGGATGTATTGCAGATCTGAGGATTAGAAATCAACAAACATTTCACTGGGTGGCCAGGCATTCAGTGCTGGGCTCTGGAAGGCAACATGTCTCAGGCTGGTCTGTCTGACTCGCAAGGTTGGAACTTGATGGAAATGTATGGAAATGTAATTTTTCACTCAAGAAAAGTGTCCCACTTTGCTACAACTACTCCAGGTGGTCGTTTCAACATGTTTCAACGCGTTTCTTACATGTGGGGGTTTCCTAAAATGTGGGTACCTAAAAATGAATGGTTTATAATCGAAAAACCAATGAAAAGGGATGCTTTCAACATATTTCAACTACCTCTTACTTTTCATCCTGTGATGACCAACCCCAGATGACAACAGACAGCAGTACCGGGCTCGCAGCTAGCAGGCCGCTCGGAGCTTCGTGATGCAGGCGCTCGAATGATGTTTTTTGGGAACGCAATTGGGACACTCAACGTCCACCAATATTGGTGTTGGGAGCAGGAATTGAAGAGATAAGCAATATATGATAATATATGATAATATAATAGAATATGTATATATACTTATACATAATTACTCATAATTGCACAGTTGTGTTTAGACATGCCGGTGTACATAGAGATCTAGATATTATGTGCAAAGCTACATGGATACGTGTTATGAGTGCATATGAACATAATGTATGTATATAACAATACCATCCCCTATTGTGTTCCTTCGCTATCTTATGGCAGGCTTTTCGAAATGCCAAGACAGGCGGGCAACTTGTTGGGGCCTTCAGGGGCCACTGGTTGAGTGAACTGTATTGACCCCGCAAACTGGATGTGTTTGGACATATTCGCTACATACGTATACCGTATGTATATATATATATATATACACATATTATATGCATCTATATTATGTGTTTGTATTTAGTTGAGACGTATGAAATTAACACCAATTAATTAACCCCTTCTATGGGCCGTTTTGAGGCAGTTTTCGAGCCGTACCCAACCGCCTGGCCACTTGTTGGCTTGGAAGTATGGTTTTAGTGCCCAGCAGTTGATGGACGACAGTTGCAAACACGCTGGCACTAAAGATTCAAACTGCAAAATGCTGGTACCAGGGCCGAAAGGTGATGACAATAATTTTCAAACAACCAACTGAGCACCTGGTTTTCCTCCCCCCAACAAAATGTCAAAAACAACCAGGTGACTTTGACATGAAGGACTTCACACCCCAGGGTGATGTGAATCCTGTAGCCGGCGGCCGCAGCGCCTGACATGTGCCATGGATGACGATGGAGACGGCTGGGGCGACTTTGAGGCGGGAGGGGGAGGGGGAGTTATACAGTAAGAAGTGATGTTTCTCATAGTAAACTTCTAGTTTCAATCTGTTCAATCTCCATTTTGCTTGGGCATTTTTGAACACTACCATCTTGGTGAAACACTTTTTTGAAACCCAGGTAACCCAGGTGCTCCTATGATTTTCATATGCTGAAATCATCATTTCAGTATCTTTCAGTAAAGGCCTCCCTATTTCGTTGGTGACACCGAAACCCTGCCATTGGTTCTCTCATCACCTCTCCGAAACGCTCAGCATCAGGAGGTGGACTTCGCATTGGCTCAGGCGGAGTCTGCACCTGCGGCTTGTCCTCAACGTGGGAAGATAATGGAAGATGAAGATATGCATCATATATGCATCCTGCATCCTAACATTGGGTAACATGGGGATGAAATAGGGATCACCTTATTTGGATATATCTGGGGGATTCTGGGGGAATGAACATCGACTTGCCAGCAAAATTTTGGCGTTCACGAGAGTGCACCAGGGTTTTGGCTCATACCCTTTTGTCTTTGGATGGTATCTGGGGAGTTTACATATGTTTGCTTACATTAATCATATTAATCTCCGTGATCTTTTACCACAAGACAATGCCCAGAAAGCACAAGCATTTGCAAGAAGGTCCAAGATTTGCCGTGGACAGCCGCGGCATGTGGAAAGCTCAGGAAGTGGAGCCCGAGAAGCCCGAGTCATCCGAACCCAAAGAGGCGGTTGCTTGACAGCAAAATCTGCTGATTCTGCTGGATTCTCCAAGCGTCACCGTCCAGTTTGACCTCAAGTTATATACATTTGACTGGACCCAATTCATCGCTTGCAGCTTCAAATGTACATTGTATAATACTGTATACAATGATACGGATATACTATACACACATATATATATATACTATATATATATAGCATACATACACGCACAATATGTGGACCCATATGAATGCACTGACATATATTATATATATATAATCGATTTCTCTTCCTATTACATAATATCTCAGCGTGGAACGCCCAACCCATATTGGATTAAATCGACCGGTTGGAATTTTGTTCGCCAAGAAGTAGTCAATCAGAAGCCAATGCAGCCGTGAGTGAACGCATTTTCTCCAGCGAATGCGACCACATTCACGCCACGGAAATCAGAAACAACTGGGGGGGTCCTCGTTCACAGTGGGTTCAAATAAGCACTCAATCGGAAGAGCATAGGAAATACATGATGTATCATGATGTCATGGTGGATCAGTTTTTTTAAATACAGGGGTATCTGATAAAGACTTTGCTGCCCCCCTTTTCTGGAATTATAACATACTATAAATGGGCTAACGCCCAGGTGCCGCCGACCTCCTTTCAAGGGCGGAGCGGCGGGGAACGGTCAAAACGGCCCACACGTGCAGTAGTCCAAACGTACAAATATTATGGAACTTTTGAAGGACTAGGTAGTGTAAACATAGATTGTGGGACAATGAATCGAATGTATTGATATCAGGGATTTCCGTGTCTGTTCATCGTAGGGTTGTGAGGTTCTGAAGCCTTCGAAAGCTGCTGCGGAGGTTTTGAGGGTTTTAAGGGCCTTGGAAAGCTGCTGCGGAGGTTTTGAGGGTTTTAAGGCCTGCCCAAAACGTGCCACGTGGCAGTTTCGAAGCCCAATAGAAACAGCTTGTGGGGCCTAGGGAGGTACCATGGCCAAAGCAAGCGGGACGCCTGCGAAAGCTGCTGCAGAGGGTTGTGAGGTGCTGAGGCCTTGGAAAGCTGCTGCGGAGGTTTTGAGGGTTTTAAGGCCTGCCCAAAACGTGCCACGTAGCAGTTTCGAAGCCAATAGAAACAGTTTGTGGGGCCTAGTACCATGACCGAAAGCTGCTGCGGAGGGTTGTGAGGTTCTGAGGCCTTCAAAAGCTGCTGTGCAGGTTTTGAGGGTTTTCAGGCCTGCCCAAAACGTGCCACGTAGCAGTTTCGAAGCCCAATAGAAACAGCTTGTGGGGCCTAGGGAGGTACCATGGCCGAAAGCTGCTGCGGAGGGTTGTGAGGTTCTGAGGCCTTCGAAAGCTGCTGCGGAGGTTTTGAAGGTTTTAAGGCCTGCCGAAAACGTGCCACATGGCAGTTTCGAAGCCCAATAGAAACAGCTCGTGGGGCCTAGGGAGGCACCATGGCCAAAAGCTGCTGCGGAGGGTTGTGAGGTTCTGAGGCCTTCGAAAGCTGCTGCGGAGGCTTTGAAGGTTTTAAGGCCTGCCGAAAACGTGCCACATGGCAGTTTCGAAGCCCAATAGAAACAGCTTGTGGGGCCTAGGGATGTACCATGGCAAAGCAAGTGGGGCCTGTGAAAGCTGCTGCGGAGGGTTGTGAGGTTCTGAGGCCTTCGAAAGCTGCTGCGGAGGTTTTGAGGGTTTTAAGGCTTGCCCAAAACGTGCCACGTAGCAGTTTCGAAGCCCAATAGAAACAGCTTGTGGGGCCTAGGGAGGTACCATGGCCGAAAGCTGCTGCGGAGGGTTGTGAGGTTCTCAGGCCTTCGAAAGCTGCTGCGGAGGCTTTGAAGGTTTTAAGGCCTGCCGAAAACGTGCCACTTTCGAAGCCCAATAGAAACAGCTTGTGGGGCCTAGGGAGGCACCATGGCCGAAAGCTGCTGCGGAGGGTTGAGGTTCTGAGGCCTTCGAAAGCTGCTGCGGAGGTTGTGAGGGTTTTAAGGCCTGCCCAAAACGTGCCACGTAGCAGTTTCGAAGCCAAATAGAAACAGCTTGTGGGGCCTAGGGAGGTACCATGACCGAAAGCTGCTGCGGAAGGTTGTGAGGTTCTGAAGCCTTCGAAAGCTGCTGCGGAGGTTTTGAGGGTTTTAAGGCCTGCCCAAAACGTGCGAAATAGAAACAGCTTGTGGGGCCTAGGGAGGTACCATGGCCGAAAGCTGCTGCGGAGGGTTCGGAGGTTTTGAGGGTTTGAAGGCCTGCCCAAAACGTGCCACGTAGCAGTTTCGAAGCCCAATAGAAACAGCTTGTGGGGCCTAGGGAGGTACCATGGCAAAGCAAGTGGGACGCCTGTGAAAGCTGCTGCGGGGGGTTGTGAGGTTCTGAGGCCTTCGAAAGCTGCTGCGGAGGTTTTGAGGGTTTTCAGGCCTGCCCAAAACGTGCCACGTAGCAGTTTCGAAGCCCAATAGAAGCAGCTTGTGGGGCCTAGGGAGGTACCATGGCCGAAAGCTGCTGTGGAGGGTTGTGAGGTTCTGAGGCCTTCGAAAGCTGCTGCGGAGGTTTTGAGGGTTTTAAGGCCTGCCCAAAACGTGCCACGTAGCAGTTTCGAAGCCCAATAGAAACAGCTTGTGACCGAAAGCTGCTGCGGAGGGTTGTGAGGTTCTGAGGCCTTCGAAAGCTGCTGCGGAGGTTGTGAGGGTTTTAAGGCCTGCCCAAAACGTGCCACGTAGCAGTTTCGAAGCCCAATAGAAACAGCTTGTGGGGCCTAGGGAGGTACCATGGCCGAAAGCTGCTGCGGAGGGTTGTGAGGTTCTGAGGCCTTCGAAAGCTGCTGCGGAGGTTTTGAGGGTTTGAAGGCCTGCCCAAAACGTGCCACGTAGCAGTTTCGAAGCCCAATAGAAACAGCTTGTGGGGCCTAGGGAGGCACCATGGCAAAGCAAGTGGGACGCCTTCGAAAGCTGCTGCGGTTGTGAGGTGCTGAGGCCTTCGAAAGCTGCTGCGGAGGTTTTGAGGGTTTTAAGGCCTGCCCAAAACATCCCAAAACGTGCCACGTAGCAGTTTCGAAGCCCAATAGAAACAGCTTGTGGGGCCTAGGGAGGTACCATGGCAAAGCAAGTGGGACGCCTTCGAAAGCTGCTGCGGAAGGTGGTGAGGTTCTGAGGCCTTCGAAAGCTGCTAGAGGAACTTGGAAGGGTTCCGAGCCTTCGAAGCCAAAGCCGGCACAGGGCCATGCCGCACACCTACGGTGATCCCGGGCGCCGCCCCGCCTAGGCCAAGGCTAGGCAGGGGTCGGCGGATTATAACTGAATTCATGGTAGATCGGAGGATTTTTTGCCCACCTGCAGACACTCGTTTTAGGTGACCGAGACGGCGGAGAAGAAGTCCGAGGCGGTTGCGACTTGGCGAACGGCCTTTTTATGGTCCGGGATGGTCCACGGATGGCATCACCATCCTGGGATGGCATGGGATGGCACAATATCCCATATACCCTCTGGTAAACTAACATAGCTATTGAAAATTGTCATTTCTAGTGGATTTACCCATTAACAATAGTGATTTTCCATAGCTATGTTAGTTTACCAGAGGGTACATCCAATACATCATATTTTGATGACGCCTGGTATGGCAACAATTAATCTTCTGAACCCCTTGAATTGTGGTTGGCTTGAAATAGCATGCTTATTTATATATAGACTCTATAGACTCTATAAAATGGGATGGCACATGCGGCGTTAGTAACTGTGAACGATGCTTATCTTGGCCTCACTCGGCTAGGGCTGGGGCAGTTTGATGAACTTCGGCCAAGCTTTGCTGGCGGAAGCGAGCCATGCCCTGACGGACTGAGAGTTGATCCCATTGAGTTCATGACATGGGATTTCACCACCAATGAGACCATCAAAAGGTTGGATGAAACCACGAAGAATTGGGATTTTTTTCACATTTAAGCAATAGGAACTTCATGATATGCTAGTGATGAAACATAGGGATTTTGTGAATGTCAACCTCAAAGAGCCCCCTTCGGGCAATAAATAAACCTGGCTTGATTGATTAGGGCGTTTTTTTCAGCCCAAATAGTCATAATTTGCTACTAAAATCGCACCCCTATGATCAAGAGCGCAGACAGAGCCTTGCCCAACATGGAACTTGAAACTATCCCATTTCTGGATGATCCCATTGAGATCCTTGATCGGAATCGGGGTGTACAGTTTTTCAGAAAGACTTTCCATTGCCAGGTTATACATATATGATCTATGGATATCTATGGATTATCACAGATGATCCCTATGGCACTCTATGGCTTCAGGAGCCAGATTCTGTGGACAGTCCGGATGACACTCTGCGAGCGGCTTCTGGGCACCAAGGAATAGCAGTTGGGCAGGGGGGTGACCCATCGAAATAGTTCAAAGAACTAATTAAAAGACATTAAAGATGTAAAAGATCTAAAGAATATTTTTAAAGTTGTAAACGATGTTCAGAATCATAAAGCCCAAAGAGGGATCAACTACAAACCTTCATAAGCTGCACAATGCACGCAAAGTTCTGCCTCTCCCGCTTTCACTGGGGACCTAGGGCCCCAGCAGACTGCAAGGAATTTTCCTCCATGCTGCATCGCTACCAGCACATGCTTGAAGACATCTATCGGCAACACAATCCCGAGAAGCTCTCTGACATCCCCAAGCTGATCAACAGGACACTGGGCAGCAGAAGTGTGTGCATCCTGTAGCCACTTATTTTTATATCGAAAATCGTGGATTTAAGCATATTTAAGCGATATAGACCTGCATCTGCAGGTACAATATATGTAAATGCAAATTGAAGGTCGTACGAGTCATACCCTTGAAATTCCCTGAAACCCATTGAACAATATTGAACACCAATATTCAGGAGAAATTTCAAGAGCAATTTCCGGAGGATTCGCCATCTCTTGAGCCCTCCAAGGTTCAAGGACCAGGCCGAAACCGTAGATGACCTGGCAAGTTTCAAATTACATTGCGAGGAGCAGCGATGGTTGGTAAATGGGAGCTAAATAGCCACCATGGGTTTTTATCATTTTGGTGCAATTTTCTTAAAAATAGTGAAAAAGATCGAAAAATTTTTCGAAAAATGACAGAAAAATGACAAAAAAATGACAATGCTTCGAGAAAAATGCAATTTTTGCCACCTGCAAAAGTGCAATTTTTTTTGTCATTTTTTTGTCATTTTGTGGAAAATTTGTCATTTTTTTGTCGTTTTGGTGCAATTTTTCAAAAATAGTGAAAACGATTGAAAAAGTCTTCGAAAAATGACAGAAAAATGACAGACAAAAACTGAAATGACAAAAAAAACGACAAAAACATGACAAAAAAAAATGACAGACGAAACTGAAATGACAAAAAAAACGACAAACAAATGACAAACAAAATGACACACAAAACTGAAATGACAAAAAAAACGACAAAAAAATGACAAAAAAAATGACAGACAAAACTGAAATGACAAAAAAAACGACAAACAAATGACAAAAAAAATGACAGACAAAACTGAAATGACAAAAAAAATGACAAAAAAAACGACAAAAAAATGACAAAATAAATATTTTGATTTTTTCAACCTTTGCCTGCCTAAGTTTCTTCTAACCATAAATGGGTAGATAATGGTAGATAATGGTAGATAATGGTAGATAATGGTAGATGAACATCCCAACATGGAGAAGTCTGAGGATCTTTTGTGATTCTTGCAGGGTATACGAAGGTAATCCCTTCCAACTGTTCGTGAACCTCGCCCAAAGAATAAAAGCAAGAGACAGAGAGAGAGAGAGAGAGAGAAAGAGAGAGAGAGAGAGAAAGAGAGTCCCATTTTGTTATTTTGTCTTAAACTTGTTTTTTTTTTTAGTTTTTTGCTTTTCAAGTTTTTCAATCGTGGCCATTGAAAAACAATAGGAGAACAGCATACCAACAATGCGATTCAGCACCCTAACTAATGCAAACTTGTCAACCCTGGGATGCTGCCTTGTCGCCCTTTGCGGATTGTGATCGGTTTTGAAGTCGGCGATTTATTTATGTTAATCATCACCCAAATGGTCAAGATTCCCGGCTTAACAATAAAAACTGCCCCAGATGTTCGCTACTTGTTGGGAATCTTTGGTACGGGGAGAGGATTATCAGGGTTTTGAACCATTTCCATGTAATTACTGTAATTGCATGGGGTTAATAGTTGGCCATGTAGTTAAATGGGGTCAATAGCCCAGTCAACACTGTAATTTGTCTAGGAACTTCATTGAAGGGAATGCACCACTGTCAGGAGAAGATGCACTCCTTCCACCAGGCACGCTTTGAAGTCGATGGAACTTGGCCATTGGATCATTGGATGTCTTAAACTTAGATAAGCATCCCATGAATCCTCATGATGTATTTTTGAACGCATGGCTGGCAAGTCTCCATCTGGTAGCTGGTAGCTAGGACCGGCCATCCAAGAGCTGATTTGTTGCCCGTAGGGCCCGTAGGGCCTCGGCACACCAGGGGAACATTTATTGGAAGAACGGACCTTACCTGACTTCCCCAGTTTCGCCCTTTAGGGCCCCAAAGGGATCGGTAGGATCCAGTGGATTCCAGTGGCCAGTGCTGCGCTGCAGGCAGTCTGCAAGAAATATGGCCTTGAAGAGGCACCCTCAGCAGCATGCAATAGAACACCATTGAACACATGACTGCACGTGGCTTAAACTTGACCCTAAACTCTTTTTTTTAAAGTTTTTTGGTTACTACAGCCCACCTATCTCTCTCTCTCTATATATATATATATAATTATATATATAAATATAGATATACAGACGGTATATATATATATGTGTGTGTGTATAATGTATATATATATATATATGTATATTCTCATGTACATACAATGTACATATAATGTATATATAATGTATATAATGTATTTATACATATATGATGGAATAGCCGGAATAGCCCAGATTTTGTGAGGCATCCACCAGCCCAGTGGACTTTGTCCCCAGTTGAACCCGCTGCCGAGGAAGAACATCCCATTCGCGCCGCGATTGTGGCCATCTACGAGCCTCAAAAGCCATGGGGATCCATTGGGGGGGCGTCGAGTTGGCACATGTCAGGTCATTGTTCAAGTTCCACATTGTTTCCTTGTTTTTTTTTCCATGTGTTTCCTTTTGTTGCTCAACTTAGGGCATATTCACACACTTGGCAAAGCTAGGGAAGCTAGGGACGAAGACTAATGTTGAATAGGCAGGCTCAGAAATCCGCAATGTGCAATCTGCCTTTTTCTCCAGTGGGATTCTTTAGATCTTCTTTGACAGCAGGTAATAGGTCCCATTTGCATTGGACTATTGTCCGATAGTGTTAATTGTATCCCACTTGGCGTGCGCTGAATCCCTAGTCCTTAATTGTATTTAATTGTAACATTGTCGTTTTCAGCGATCAAACTCGCAGTATTCCTGGCTTTTCATCGTTTGCTCAAACCAAATGGGTCTGAATATAGGGCATCCATGGGCATCGCGGCATCCCTCAATTCATTGATTAATCACCATTTTCCATGATTTTCCTGATTTCGGGGTATATACACCCCATTTTCAGACACCCAAATCCCACCATTTTTCGGTTCACTGAGACTGAGGAGAAGCACAATCCTGCGAAGTTGTCAAACATCGACCAGCTCCTGACCAAATTCAAGGGCAAGGAACCAACGCTCTACAAGAGTTTCTAGTCAACGGGAACGTCAAGCCACACACACACACAATCACACATACATACTATATATATATAAATATATATATATAATATATAATATATATATAATATATAATATATATATATACCCTTGGGGGCGGGGGTTCCCCGAGGGGGGGAAGGGTGGGGTGTAATAACGTTCATGTAACTTGCGTGAAGGGGGGTGGGTGGGGTGGGGTGTAATAACGTTCATGTAACTTGCGTGAAGGGGTGGGGTGGGGTGGGGGGGGGGGGTGGGGTGGGATGTTAACGTTCATTTTATCCCAATCAAACAAAATGTACTCCATTCTGAAAGTAGATGGCGCAGATTTTTGTGGTGCGTGGTTAGTGTATGTGTGTGCGTGCATACCACTGTATGTCTGTGTGAGCCACATTTGCTTCAATAATATGGCTGCATTGTGTTTGAAGATGGCAGCTCCACCGGCAGTAGCCCTGCCTGGTGCAAAATGTGGTGAGAATCCAAAGAAAAAGAAACCAATCGCTATTTTCCAAAAATAGCGATGCTATTCGGGGTCGCGCCATCTGCCAAAAATAGCGATTTTACGGCCAGGCTGCGCCATCTACCGTCGCTATTTATTTATTTTTTTTGCGCCATCTACTTTCCGAGCGGTGTATCGGTATCATAAAATAATGTACCAACATCGTTATAATCTATTTATGTTCTACGATGATATCTTCCTGCATAGAATAACATTTGAATTGGTCGGGTTTGTGCCTTCTATAGTGGTTGATATGTCTTGTGCTAATGCTTTTGTATAAAGACAGTAAAAACAGCTGACTCACAGCACTCGGAAATTTTGATGATATGCAAAATCACTGTGAATTACCAATGAAAAACAGCATCACATCAAAATACCTGTGGAAACACAGTATATTATACCCTTTTCCAATGATCTTTGATATAGCACAAATTGTGCACCTCGTAATTCCATTGGAGAAAATAAGAACACCAAAAAAAACATATTGTGTTGGTCCAGAATTGACTTCAACTTCGACGGACGAAAAAAAATTGATCCGTAATGGAAAGACATCAACAATGAAAAGAACGACATGAAAAATCTCCATTTTACCACAGTGAAACACTGTTTTTTCTCCAATTCAATGATCCTGATTGACGTCCTCTCGGGGAACCTCCTCCCCCTGCCGTATATATATATATTATATAGTTATATATATATTTTTTATATATATATTTATATATATATGTGGATGAATCATAATGGCCTCACTGTGACGTCATTGGAATGATGCTTGGTAAGGATTGGTAAGGGAATCATCCTCAAATCGCCTTGTTTTAGCTATTCTCAGATTACTGAATTATAATTCAGCCAGAACATTATTAATACAAGATATTACAAGTACGTGCATGTAGTCATGTAATATCAATATAATTACATGGAATATATCATTATATATCAATATTATCAATATTACATAGCGCATATATGATTATATATATGAATATATCATATGTATTTATTTGTTTGTTTGTTTGTTTATTTGTATGACACACACATACACACAGACATACATACATACATACATACATGCATACATACATACATACGTACGTACGTACGTACGTACGCACATACATAACACAACACAACATAACATAAGACAACACAACATTACATTACAATACATTACATTACATTAAATTACATTACGCCTTTATGTATATATATATGTATTGTATATGTATGTATGTATGTATGTATGTATGTATGTATGTATGTATGTAAATATATATGCACGTAATACATAGAACCACATAACTACCTATCAGTTCACGTCCATACAGAAGTGTGCGGAAAACTGTGTGTGGTGAATCCCTCGTCTTTCTAGAAGTGTATCCAATCCATAGGGCTCCCTTGACATATTTTCCTATATTATATGGGACACAGGTTGGCCAACCTGGGGCTGGCGGCTCTATAGAATGGAACCATCAGCACCGGCAGCTATGTCATTGAAAGAAAGCATGGTGGCATATGGTGGCCGATTCCCAGACTGAGGCATCTGTGAGAAATATGGGGTTGAACCTGACAGCCGATGGGTGGAGGAGGAGGAGGAGGAGCCCAAGACTGTCACTTGGATGGGGACAGTTCCCAGGGGACTCGGAGAAATCGAGGTGACCATACCACTTCGGACTCCATGAGATCATGAGTTTTGTAACAGTTGATTATCAGAATGAATAGAAAAATAATCTACATAGATTAATGTAGACACACACATATATATATATAATATACATATAATTTATAATATATATATATACAATAACTTGTTTATAGCTAAAAATAAAACGCATCAGTAACAGCACCCAACTTCCAGCATCTTTCAGCCCCCAAGGACAGCCACTGGGGCGGCGGATTCTTCGGCGGCGGAGGTTTGGGCGCCTTGGGCGGCGCGCTGAAGGCCACCAGTGCCCTGCAATCCCTGCAGAGTGCAGCAGCTGCTTGACCTGGGACGATGGAGATCGATGGGAGAAGTGCAGAAAACGGATGAAATCTGTCAATGATACACTGTATATAACAATGAATAGGTAAATCACTGATAAATGATGATAAATGGATAATGATAAATAGATATAAACGCACAATGGCCAGCTAAAATTGAGAGCCTTTAGGGTATCTAAGACTAGCCATGGGAGCGTGGGATATGGACGGGCGGCTTCAAACTGCACAGATACTAAGCATGATGGTATATATCTCAGTTTTCGGCCGGAAAAAGTGGGGATGGTTTCCAACATTGAGTGTGATGATAGTGGACCGCCGCGACTCCTAAATTCAAGTTGTCTTTAACCTCAACCATCTCCTTGACATATTTTTCATTTTGTGACCAGCCAAGCCCCAATTCTTGAGGGTTTGGTATTTCAAGTTTTCTATGGATCAAATCTTCAAATTTATATACAGTCACCGACAGAATTATGGAAAAAAAAAACGTTTCAATTTACAGGCGCCGCCTGTCTATGATAGAAAAGTTACGAACCTTTTTTTTTCCATAATTATTTTTTCCATAATTATTTTTTTTCCATAATTCTGTCGGTGACTGTATGTCCATCGATTCGCAATTTGAATGCATTTTAAGGGGGAATATTGAATTATAGAAAATATGTGTTTAAAGATCTGGTATATGCCCCTAAGTCTTCCATTGATATACATAATATTATGTGATGTTCGCAATTTGAATGCATTTTAAGGGGGAATATTGAATTATAGAAAATATGTGTCTAAAGATCTGGTATATGCCCCTAAGTCTTCCATTGATATACAATTGCACCACCAAAACTCATTGTTGTACGTACATACATATGCGGGATGTATCCTTTTGCCAAGCCACCAATTGGGTTGATACTACATACTTGCATTTGCATACATATTTCCATAACCCCCAAAAAAAAGGGGTTTGAATTGTGGATCCATGACATGTCCAACAGGTGGAGCCCCAAACATTAATTATGGAAAAAATAATTATGGAAAAACCGGTCAATCTGCCCTAGCCCCCTGATTTTACAGGAAAAATCAATTATGGAAATAATGGCCACCTCCAAGAATTATGGAGAAAAAAAAAAGTTCGGATCACTTCCGGGATATTTTGAACCCTTATGCGGAAAAATCCAATTATGGAAAAATCGGACGCAGGCGCCGCCTGTCTAAGTTGAACGTTTTATTTTTTTCCATAATTCTGTCGGTGACCATAATTTTAATTTTAATTCATTTTATGCAAATTCCTGGATCAAATCCTCAATTTCCTATTTCTTCACGGATTAAATCCAATTTTTTGACGGATCAAATTCCAATCTTCCCGGTTTTTGATGGATTGAATTTTCATAACCTCATAAACTTTGGGGACCCCAAAATCAACCCAAAGTCTTCATTTTCAACCGGGAAACCAATGGTTTGGGGTACCCTATGGTAATTTCACGTAGTCACGGAGTGGCACGGAATGACCGATTTGTACAATAGATTCATGATCCGGCCATTCTTAATGGCCACGGTAGACTACCAGAGGCTACCTAATTTTGAGAAAGCTCCCGTTTCATTTGATCTCAATTTCTGGGTCAATTTCCCTGGTATTTCATCGATTACTGGAACTGGTTCCACTCTTGCAACAGATGAAATCCTCAGTTCCCCATTATGTCACGTATTAAATCTTGGTTTGCAATCATGTTCACCACATGTAATAAATGTAAATGTATATAAATGTTCACCTGTGATAACAGCACCCCCACAGTTTCGCCAAGTGTTCACTCTTTTTCATTGATTGAATCATCATTGAATCATTCATTGAATCAATGGGAATTCCAGGATCCTAAAATGGAGGTACTGTACCATACAAGGCCATATTTTGTGGTGATATTCCCTTACATGGGCCTTATATAGGCCTTATATATGGTAGGTACCTACATTTTCGGATCCTGAAATTCCCATTGATTGAATCATCATAAATCCTGAATTCCGCTTCATTTCACCTTGTCTCAGGAAGGCCTGCAGGGCTTGCGAGAGAAGGTGGAACGCTCCTTCGATGAGGCCCTGGCGGATCGCGGAGAGAGACTTGGCCGTTGGCGGGCGTTGTGGGCGTTGCGGACGACGAAAAGCTGGTTTTGTCTGGGATTTACCAGGAAAGACTGGTGATAGAATTGGAATAATGCTTTGGTTTTTCCTGGTATTCATTGTTATTCTTATTTGCACTTGGGATGTGAGTAGGAAAGAGGCAGGAATAGATTAGGAGTTGATTGGGCAAAGTGTGGATAACGGGAAAAATAGGATTTAAATGGGAAACGCATGGATTTGACTAGGACGATGGGGATCTAGTGAGGATATTTCGTCAACAATAACACGGGGGATTAGCCCCAAAATTGTCATGAGAAGAGTCAATGATCAACCATGCTGTGGAATTTGGTATAGAATGGTAGTACCCTGTGTTGAGACACACCCTTTTTGGTGTTCTTTTGCTGCAGAGATGGAGGAAAAAGCAAAGCCAAACATGCGTTTTCTTAGGGAAGGCTATGACGATTTTTGCAAACGTAAGCAAATACTTGAAAGTGACGATTTTTGCATCGAAGGCAGCTGTTTCAGAAAAAGCGCAGCTGGTTTTAACATGAAAGTTGGGGTTTTTAGCGGAGTTGAAATTCCACCAGTGAGGAATTTGAGAAATGCACCAAGTGAATGGATGTCAGTAACTGGATGTAGCCAAAAACCTGGAGATTTTCCATGACGGATCGGAGCTGATTGGCGGATTTAACCTACCTGAAGGGGTACTATGTATGCAAATCAAGTATTCGATATGAATCATGAACGATTATCAATCAGCAAATGTTTAGATACCACCAACCTGTAAGTGACAGATCTTAATGACAACTTATATACTAATTATGAGACAGTAGGTATTGACCAGCAAATACCGAAGTATTGAGCCGCACCTCTGGGCACGGGCCGGCATCTATGACCCAAGTAAGCGAAAAGATAGAGTCAGTTACAAGATTTGAAACTGTCCCACCATGGGGCATCCAGTGCTGACACCTACCCCATATGGGCCTGAAATTATATGGGTGCCACCCACGCAGAATTTCTCAATGGGAGAAGGTTTCCGGGTGGGTTAGTCCAAGAGGGAAGGCTTTGCAGATATGGGGGGTGGGAATATAGCTTCACACGCTTCACCCTGAAAAGACACATGCTGGTATACGAATTGAATTTGGCATGTTCCTTCCTGTTCTTTCTCGATGGATGAGTGTTTGCATGTGTCTTCACAGCACCTCTGCAAACATTCGGGCTTTACTGGACACAGGAGTCAGTCAGCGGCTACTTTGTAGCCTGACTCTATATAAGGGCCATGAGTGCTATTGTGTCCATTTTCTGGCGGTTCGCGCATGGGAAGCGGATTGGCACAATGTCACATCACTACCGCCCAGCCAAGGATGCACGACTCAGCAAACGACCAGACCGCAACGGCTGCAAAACCCGGAAGCGAAGAGAAGGCCCACCAAAAAGAAATAGAGACTGAAGAGCAAGAGGACGAAATGACAGACGAGACTCTCCATAAGCAACAAGAGCAACTGGAACAGAAAGGCCTTCAGAAGCAGAAGGCAGAAAGACTAGAAAGAGAACAAGCGGAGCAGGAAGGACTTGAGCAAGAGAAGTTGGAACAAGAGCGTTTGGAGCAGCAACGGCTAGAGGCAGAGAGAGAAGAGCAAGAACGACTGCAGAAGGAAAAGGAGGAGGCAGAAAGGCTCGAAAGAGAGCGCGAGGAGCAGGAGCGACTTGAGCAAGAGAAGTTGGAACAAGAGCGTATGGAGTTGCAACGCCTAGAGGCAGAGAGAGAAGAGCAAGAACGACTGCAGAAGGAGAAGGAGGAGGCTGAGGAGGCAGAAAGACTAGAAAGAGAACAAGCGGAGCAGGAGCGACTTGAGCAAGAGAAGTTGGAACAAGAGCGTTTGGAGCAGCAACGCCTAGAGGCAGAGAGAGAAGAGCAAGAACGACTGCAGAAGGAAAAGGAGGAGGCAGAAAGGCTCGAAAGAGAGCGAGAGGAGCAGGAGCGACTTGAGCAAGAGAAGCTGGAACAAGAGCGTATGGAGCAGCAACGCCTAGAGGCAGAGAGAGAAGAGCAAGAACGACTGCAGAAGGAGAAGGAGGAGGCAGAAAGGCTTGAAAGAGAGCGAGAGGAGCAGGAGCGACTTGAGCAAGAGAAGTTGGAACAAGAGCGTTTGGAGCAGCAACGCCTAGAGGCAGAGAGAGAAGAGCAAGAACGACTGCAGAAGGAGAAGGAGGAGGCAGAAAGGCTCAAAAGAGAGCGAGAGGAGCAGGAGCGACTTGAGCAAGAGAAGTTGGAACAAGAGCGTTTGGAGCAGCAACGCCTAGAGGCAGAGAGAGAAGAGCAAGAACGACTGCAGGAGGCAGAAAGGCTCGAAAGAGAGCAAGAACGACTGCAGAAGGAGAAGGAGGAGGCAGAAAGGCTCGAAAGAGAGCGAGAGGAGCAGGAGC